>CAADRB010000019.1:699571-775730 GCA_900708905.1 Hymenolepis diminuta
GGGGGGAGGTGGTCGATTTGTTTATTTCCCTCAGCCTCAGGACGGGGACAAACCGGTACCAGCCTCAGGTGGTTGATAGAGGGGCTAAATGGATTTTAATTCAATCCTTTAGATGGAACCTTAAATTAAAACCGTCAATCTAGAGTATGCATTTAGTAACAGTACAATCAAAGTGAATTGGCTAATTCACTTGAGAATTTGGATTTTAACATTATTTTCTGAGTCAGTCTTGTACTAGTGGGTTAGCTAATTAACATTGAAAATATCTCTATTGAAACAGGAAACAAGAATTGAAGAGAGATTGTTTTCACGAAGTCTGATCGTCGTATCACAAGGAAAATGTTACAACTGAGACTCCAGGTCCTTGTCCAATGAGATTCGAGCTCATAAAGTGGGATGGAACATTTCATTGTTAAATCTTTAATGACTGTTAGAAAAGTGCTTGTAGACGCAGAAGTGGTCTCAATGTATAAGAGGAAGGGCTAAATGAATGATCCAAATAGCTTATAGGGGATTATACCACCTGGATACAATCGGTAAGCTTTATGCATGAGTGATCAATAGCATATTTAGATCAAATCTAGCGGAACTGCATGGCTGGTAGCAGTATGGCTTCTATGAAGCAATGGCAACTAATGAAGCAAAATTAGTGTTTGAAAGCTCCTTTGAAGTGCTGTTGATCAAGGGTCCAGCTATTTTAATCTTTCCCTATCTAAAGGAAGCATCTGAGAATCTTCTCGTGTAAACAATAATGCAACGTTTGATTGCTCTGAAGTGCTTCAGGTACATTATGTAGAGTGTCAGAAGTCCACATTTAATATCGATGGGAAGAGATTGGGGTGGTACAACGAGGTTTATGGCATGGCTCTTCAACATAACCTTCAATAATATTTTGAAAGTGGTCTACATTAAATTACACCATCGTAATTAGAACCTGAGAGAACCAGACAAGGAAGACATGGACATATTGAGTTCACCAATTACGTACGTATGATGTCCAGTGGTTTTATTCTCACGAAAGAACAGTTAAATAAACCCATGTGGGTTCTAGGTAAGTATGGTATGCAAATGACCATCAATAATACTGTGTGGAAGTTTGCTGAGGAAATAGAGTAGTAGAATGACTACCTGTCAGAAACAGCACGTTTTAAAGAAACTCCCTTGCATATCTAGGCTAGCAAATTAAGTTGTAGCCCGAAATATCTTCTCAAACCACAAAATATTCAGGGTTCTGAATCATTTTAAATAATCCACATTTATCAGTTAAAGCAATAGCATGGCTTGCTGAGATCTTCGTAGGGCTGATGCAGGATTAGGACTTGAGAAATATTCATCCAGGCCATCAGCGATCTCTGAGACCTTGTTATCACGACCTCAAAGTGGCACTAGAAGTGTTTGATTCTCCTGGAACCTCAAGTTCCTCTTGTTCTCAAGCGGTTAATTTTAATCAGTGAGATAAGCTGATTAAGCGGTCCTTGAGTGAGCTTTACAGGGGTTCAGTTTCCCCGATCATCGATGTCGGAAACCATTCCATCTGTTTATGCTACCCCTTTTTTACGAAACTATATAAAGCCCCCTATTGTACACATATGAGCGGAGGCAGACACGCGGTTATCATTTATCTGATCATACTCTCCCTTCTTATCTCCCCCGTCCCTCAAATTTTTCTACCCTCTAGAATCGTCAATGTGGTCTGTTCAATAGGCTTTCACAGGCTCAATTCTTGTGCTCTACTTTTAGGGCTGCCGTTCGCTGTTGCTATCTGTTACCCTACTGACTTTTCACAATAGTACTATGACAATCCCCGACACTGTGAGAAAATTAACCCTAGAATTAGGCTCTCTTAGAGTTGAGACATGTGAAAAGTTAGTTCAGCGGATTACTCTGGGAAATCCCCACTATCAAATTTCCACGAAGAAGACTTCGTCATTGGGGTGAAATGAAAATTCTTATCAGTACTCTTACCATAAACCTACTAATTAGAGATAAAAATATTAGGATCATAAAAGGGAAGATTATGCAAAGTGATGTCTAAGGCAAACGATCAAAACGAAAGTACGTTTTTGTTTTGACAGGAAGCTCAAGGCTAAAACAGCGAACAACGTCACTTCTCATCCCTAACAGCGTAAATCGTCACCTTAATGAAATTTGAGCAGAAACAGTGAAGTGCGAAGCTGTCGAATTTGTGCGAATGTTTGAGAAAAAGAAGGCGATGCTATTGCACAATCCAGTGAATTACTGTTCCTCAGGCACAAAGTTCAACAAGGACTTCCAGTGTCGGGTGCTTCAAAGATAAGGTCAGTTAAAACATCAAAAGTTGTCACTTTCGGACTTGACATTAGATTTACTGAGAGCGTTAAGATATCTATTACATTAGATCTGAGAAAAAAGTATAAGTTCTAAAGCCCATGGATCAAATTTCGCTGATTTTTCCACATACTACTTCCGTCAGATATAGATATGTATCCGCCTGCCCATAAATGTATATCATGCACTATCTCCGTTAATAAACAGACATAATGTTTCAATTTTAAGAAGACCGTTGCTACTTATTTATTTTATGTAGGGTAGACATACCTTAGTAAAAACACCATTTGATTTATAATTTACCAATATTTTACATGAAAGTGTAAATTTTCATTAGCACAAATTACTTATTAGAAGCTTTAATTTAAAAAATTTGCTAATTAAAATACTGGGTGACTGTGCCCATCCCATTTCCACTGTTCTTAAAAAGTACGTTATAGTTAAGCAACAGCATATCCTATCCCGACCTGAGAAAAATAAGAATTAAAGTGTTGAAGCCCATGGATCGAATCTCAGTGGCTTGACCTCAATATATTTATAACTATGCATCGGCTTTTCTCATTGATATAACGCACACTGTCATCTTTAATAAACAGGCATGCATTGAATGCCTTAAATATGGTACTCAAATATTATAAGTAGACTAAAACATATCTTCATCAAACACCGCAGAGTCCAATTTTAGTTAAGGTGTGTCAAGATGTATTCTTATTCAAAATAATTAAAAAGGGCGTTCCAATGAAAGGTTGCCAGTCTAAAGAGGGATTGGTTATTCCTATCCCACCTCTACTGTTCTAGACTAGTTAATCCGCAAATAGTTAAAATCTTTGACTGCAATTCTTTCTAATATTACTGAACATTGTCAGCAGGAATAACTCCATATAATTTCTATTGCGTTCTATAATGTTAAAAAATATACTGCCAAATGTCATCTTGATATCTTTGGATGATAAGTAAACTCATCATCAAATTCCATTAGATCCCCACTTCTTTAATACTTATGGGGCTATTTTCGTCTCAGACATTTCTCCAAGAGGGTTGATATAAAGTATAACTATAATATAATCTCAAGGCCAACAATCTGTTAAAAGTCCTTTTTATTTTCCTCACTCCAGTAAATGAAACATGTACCCACTATATTTCAAAGCTACACTTTCCTCTTAAAGTACACTTTGAAAAGTGTGTTGAACACAAATGAGCAAAATCGCTAGACTATACTCGGTTCCTTAAAATTTCGAATTGCATTTTCCTTCCCTTGGAGGTCAAAGAAAAGAACAATCAAAAGAGGTATTTCGATTTTGAGGAGCGCGCTGACTTGACGAGCTTTCTGGACCTCCGTAAAAATCAGGCAAGCATATCGTAAAAGTATCCGAGCGATTTAGCTGAAAAATAAGGAAAGGAGTAGGGAAAAATTCTGATTTTTTATATCGGCCTTCATTATCACTGTCAGGACAATTGTTAACTGCAAGTACGTGCTGCCCATAATTAATAAAAGGTCAATAAGATATCAAAGAGGTTGTC
Organism: Hymenolepis diminuta; assembly: GCA_900708905.1. Taxonomy (NCBI): domain Eukaryota; kingdom Metazoa; phylum Platyhelminthes; class Cestoda; order Cyclophyllidea; family Hymenolepididae; genus Hymenolepis; species Hymenolepis diminuta. Next base: position 703,400 of record CAADRB010000019.1, read on the forward strand.
ATTTGGTTCACTTTTTAGCCATTTTAAGCCGCTTCCAAGGTGAAAATACCCACTGCTAAACCAATTTCGCATCTCCAACAAATATCATTCCCGTTATCACTATCTCTTTTAAGTTCGGCAATCCTGCACAACTTTATTCTCTGAATCCTTTTCAGGATACAGTTCCAAATATGACAACATCATTATAGGTAACAGCATTGAATTACCAGTCTTGACGATTTCCAATGATTACGCGTGTATGCCGGATAAGGATCTCACAATAAAATTCACCCACAAACTTAGAATTTTCAAGAAAGAGGAAGAGACCTGAGATCACTGAAACCGAAATTTGCTTTAAAATAGTTAGCCACGTTTACTCTGGATAAGAAATTTATTAACGAATATATATATTTCGCTACTAAACATAATAACTCTGCAAATTGTTGAGTGCTGATCAGGAATTTCCATGGTTTAACTTAAGACTACTCATCTCTTTAATTATAAGTACTTGCTAATTTGATTAATTTGATGAGGATTAAAGTTTTGAGAAAAATTTAATTACCAAATGAATAGTGAAGGCAAATAGGTTATTAAATATTTTTTCTTGATTAGATTAATAAGTTATTTTATGTTTTATTTCTTTTATATATTGAAATTAAATCTGATGATAAAAATTGTTTATTCGAACTAATGGATTACCTTGAACACTGCCAAATATGTCCGAGGCAACTGAATATCTATGTGAAGTCCTGAAATCTATAAACTTATCTTCTCTTTCCTCTCTATTGCTATCTTTATGGGCATTTTGTTATTGTCAGGTGAAATTATATCATATGGATACGCGGTTTCGAAAAAGAACTCATTAATTCAAAAAAAACTATTGCAGAAAAAGTCCTTGAAAACAAATAAACTGTTAGAAATCATGAATAATCTGTAGTAAATTGTCATGAAACTCTTAGAACTCAGAGAAATTACGCTTCTTCAACGAGAGGAAAGTTTCCTGTACTTAATAACTTTATAACTTAATATAATATATAAGCATCTGAGCTTGAATCCTGAATGATAGGAAAATTCTATTTTTAAGTTATTTACAGACCTCCTCGTTTTACAGATCAGTAAATTTCATCATGATTCAGAAGAGGATCATACTTTCGGTGACTGGGTTTATAAAAGCAAGTACGTATTTAGAAAAGTCCTGAGGAGAAGTATTAGATTCTTACTTCGGCGATTGCTAACAGCGGAACCGAAATGATCTCAAATTCGAGGAAGCAGTCTCCATCCTCTGTGAACTGTTCGGTAAAAAGTCATCACAATTTCACAGGTTCTTAAAATGTCTAACGTCAACTAAGAGGCCTGATGGAAATTGGATTGATTATGTTGCTCGGATAAATGAAATTTTTGAACAATCTGACTTCAGATCTATTTCAAACGACCACTTTAAGTTCCTTTTAGTTCTTTGTGTGCTGCAGGGTTCTTGTAAGAATTCTTAATACGGTCGAACAAAATCATGATATCACCTTGGGGGATTTAAGTGAAGAATGTAGAAGAATGGGTACCGTCCTAGATAACACAGCTATGATCCAGAAAAACGCCTGTAAACATGGTTATGTCAGAAGAACTGTGCACCCGTCCAGGAAGGGTAACAGACAAGAAACTCCCATTACTTTGCACTATTGCAGAGGTTATCCTTAAATAAGTCATAATTGTGATATCTGCGGAGAGACAGGACAAAAAGAAGCAAAATACCGGAATGATACGAAAGATCATTAAAAGAAATAGAAAATTGCTGGCAAGCTTGCTGGATCTTTCAACTCTCTCAACATTGTCAGTTCCAGCCATGAAAACAGAAGTTCTAATGGGAGACAGTATGTAACCTTGATGGTTAATGATAGGAAAATCAAGTCACAATTGGATACTTTGATCTGAAGAAAGAAACAGAGAGTTTTGGGCTATTTAATGCTGAAACTGAAAACAATATGGCCCAAAACGCCTCTGAGGACGCCCTGAAATTAGGAGGTGAACTGTTAAATTTGTTACGGATATCAGCAAATAACTGCAAAGTGCTTCGCAACAGACTGTCCCGATTTGAATCTTCTGGGTCTTGATTGGTTTGATAAACTGAAGTTACTGAAGTGACTACCCACTTACTTGCCGAAAAATCATCTGTCACTCAGGTGGCAGAATCAAAAAATCTGCTCAGATGGTCAGAAAGCGGAATGTAAATCAAAAAAAGAATTCGGGTGGACCTGTTCATAAAACTGATATGAGAAGCGAATCTGATATTAGAAAGACTGAAGATAAGCGGGACATAATCAAATTATTTTCTTCAGTTTTCAGAGACAGACAGGTCAGCGTATAAAAGCGAAAGATAATCCGTACCTGAAACAAAATATAAAACTAACTTTCCGTCCGAAGAGTCCAGTTACCTACACCGATATACAAAGTGAGCAGTAAATGATTTTATGATCTGAAAAAATCGATGTTTTACAATCTGTATCCTACTTTAAATTGGCAGTGCTAATTGTGGTTGTGCGAAAATAGAATGGCAACGTTCATTTTTGTGCCAATTTTTCCATTGGCCTAAATACAGCCATTGAAAACAATCATCATCCTCTTTCTGTTGCTGAAGATATATTTGCAACTCCCAACAGTGGCACGATGTGCAAAGTTAGATTTATGAGACGCTTATCCACAAATCGAGTTCTAACCAGAAGGTCGTTAATATGCAAGTACCAGCACGAATCGAATTATATATTAATTTACTAGACCCGCGTTTTGTGTGAAAACAGCCCCAACACACGATGGACAATATGATTAGTGATCTAAAAAGTCCAATTGAATATCTGGACAATATTATAGCACTTGAGCGCACTAAGAATGGGTTCAAAGAACGAATTGAATGTCTGCCTGAACACATTACCAATTATGGTTTTCATTTGAAGCCGGAGAAGTGTGAGTTCTTCTTGAAATTCATAAAATATCTTGATTTATTTATTCGGAGGGGTGCCAACCTGATCCTAAGCGAATTCGAGCTATTGTAAACGTGCCATCTCCAACCAATATCTAAAATCTTCGTTCAGTGCCGGGATTAATGAGCTAATGGAACTGTTTTCTACCTTACCTGTATGAAGTTCGTGAAACCCTTAATTGCCTCCTCTATAAAGGCACTGCCTGGCACTGGTCTGATAACTGCCAAAGATTGTTTGAGGAGCTGAAATTCATGCTGCAATAAGATATGCTTCTGACTCACTGCAATCTAGAATTGCCACTATTGATCACAGCAGACATTACAAATTACGATGTAGAACAGTGACGTCACATGCTTCCCCAGATGGCTCATAGAAAACCGTGGCTCACGCATCCCTTTCGTCGATACCATCAGAAAGGGACAGAACAAGGGACAAACTAAAAAGAAGTATTTACTATAGTCCATGCCGCGAAGAAGTTCCATAAATTTGTCTTGGTCGTCACCTTAATCTTCTAACAGACCACAAACATTTGTCTTTAATTTTTGGATCTAGGAAAGGAATTCCAACATATTGGGTGAATCGTCTTCAGTGATAGGCAATAATTTTGGCAGCATATGATTTTGAAATCAAATATCAGAGAACTCCAGTGTTTTCACAAACGGATAGATATTTATTGTTAATTTCGAATCAACAAACAGGAAAGAGATGGTCATCAACAGAATATCTCAAAAAATGATGAATACCGTAATTTGAGCCACCCTATCCAGAATATTCCTGTAAAGGTGGCGCAGTTAAAGAACGCCTCAGCGAAAAATTTAGTCATCGGAAAAGCCATAAAATGTGTGAAAAGGAAATGGTCATGTTCATTCTTAAAAGAGAATTTGTTGGACCTTTTCTACCGTCGTAAGACATTATCTACTTTTGACTCCCGTCTGATGTTTAATTAGAAAGTTGCCATACTCTTTGAACTTAAACAAAGTGTTCTTTGACGGTTTTATTCTAGTCGTTCAGCAATGAATCGAATAAGAATGCTAGCCAGTAGACCCGCATACTTTTCATAGGCTGTCTCAAATTTCAAAATGCTGCTAGAAGCCCTCCGTGTGAAAATCAAATACCATGATCTCCAACAAAGACACTAAGGAGTAGAGTGCATGTTGATTTTTCTGGTGCTATTAATAGTATTGTCTACTTAATATTGGTGGACTCAAGCTCCAAGTGACCGGAAGTACTATCAGTGTCGTCAACAAATACTGCAGTGACTATCAGTACCTTTGACCGCATCTTAATGACCCTTTGTTTCCCAGAGACTCTGGTGTTGGACATTAGAACAGTTCTGTTTGTCGCAGTTCGAAGAATACTACAGACAAAGAATTATTAACTACATACGTATACCTCCACATCACCCACTATCAACGACCAGGAAGAGCGATTTTTTGACTCGCTCAAAAGGATCCTGCTGAAAGCAATGGGGAGGAAGTGACGGAGGAAAGTATTTAAAAGATCCCGCTGACTTACAGGACGACTCGTCATCCAGTGCTAAGTGGTAAATCACCTAAAGAACTATTAATGAGAAGAATGAATCAAACCATTAGCCATGCTATAATACCAAAGAGCAAGACAAATGAGCCATAAAAAGTAACAGAAAAGGTTTGTTTACTGCTGATGATTTCGAGTTTGCTATTGGTTTCCGAATCGGCCACTCCTGGACTGCTGGAACTGTGGTCAAAGTAGGTAAAAAGTTATCTATGAAATTAAGCTGAATAGTGTTACTCGGATCAAATATAGGAATAAACTGAAGCCACAAATTGTGGGAACTAAATCAATTCCAGTATCAACTCCAATTTATCTCCTGTTAGACGCTTTCGAACTTTCAGCAAGTAAATCAGATAAGGTCCAGGAAAGAATATTTGAATAAAATGAATACCTTCTGTCGAAAGCCCAGATGATTTCAGATGAAATCGAAATTAAAGTCATACAAGGAAGGAATAGCTTACAAAGGGGAGGAGTCAAGGTAAAAGCGAAAGTTCGCAAAATATTAAATAATTTTCCATGATTAGATCAAAAAGTTATTTTATACTTCCGTTCCTTTTATATATTGAAATTAAAGTTTGATTATAAAGTTGTTTGTCTGAAATAATGAATACCTTTGTTCACTGCCCAATTTTTTCAAAGCAACTGCACACCATTGTAAAAAGCCTTGAAGTCTTTAAAATTGGCTTCTCTTTCCTGTCTACTGTTATTTTTGTGAATAAGTTCGGCTGTTAACTAGAGTTACATAGTGAATATAATTAAACAAATATCCCATTTAACACTTGTACGCTGTTCCTTCATTTTCGATTCTTATTGACTACAAGTATTTTAGGGTATCTTTTTATGGCATATGCTTTTATAATCATTTTTATCTGAAATCTTCAGTTGGTTCTCAAGATTCACGGATGAGAGGTTTGGTTAAATTGAAAACCTATGCAAGTTTTGCGGGCAAATATCGAGCAATCGATGATGATGAGGTCACTTTGTTAGTAAAAGACACTTTGAGTATTAACTTTCAATGTTGCACCTAAATATCAACAGTCTGAAATAAATTGAAGCTTTCATTAGTGTCCCACTAAAGGTCACCTAAGAATTGTCTTCAAACAAAATAAATTTTGATACAACGGTTGTAGCTAGAATTCTAGTGGTGAACAGAAACTTCTGAGCATATTTTATGAAGCGGTAGCAACTTTTTTCCTGGTTTTAGAGAATATGCCTTTTGAAACGATCATGATAGAAATCCTCATTCCATCATCCTCCTGTTGACTATGATTAACCAGTCAAGTCGGCATTGCACATCACTAGACCTCACCACTCCGGACTTGGCAGACATACAAGTTGATCTCTGAAGGCATGTGCGTTCCACCACTTTCCTAAATAAAACGTCTTTATATTACAACCTCTCGGCCTAAGAAATTTCCATTCTTTCATTCCTGTGTTCAGTCATATTAACCAATGCAGATTGTTATTCTTATCAGTGGGGCTTTATGAATTCTGACCCGACCTCTGAAGAATACTGGCGTTCGTTAAATTTTGTAGGATATTTTAGAAAGGAAAGCCAAAACATATCCGTATGAAGAAAGCTCAAGTTCTGACTTGAAAAAAACAAATAATAATAAACATGTACAGAAACGTTGGTGTTTACATCAGAAGTAGAATAGTCATCAATGCATTTATCTAACTGATGGGAACAAGTTAAAACTTGCTGAAGTTTATGCACACGTACTAACCCATTTCTGTTAATTAGTTACTGTCAAGGTAAGAATATTATTATGAACAATTATTAAACATTTTCCCTTGATGAAATTAATATTTTGCTTTATATCTTCTTCATATTATTATTGAAAATAGCACTTACCCCTTAAATTTTGTGTGTGAACTATTATGAATTCCGTTATATGATGTAAATAGTTTCAGCTGAACTATGATACGTTTCCGTTAGAAGTTAGGTTTGCCCTTCTCCTTTGACTAGGATTTCAGCTTGTAAATTAGACGAGTTACTCAACCCAAGATAATATAATCAGCGAATATAACACTGATCTTTCCGTTTGATCCTAAAATATCCCCTTAAATGCTGTTCTTTTCAATGAAATCGGCATTTTAGCTTAAAATATCAAGAAACCACTCAACTTTAGAGTCCTACTAATCGGTATCCAAGACCTCTTATTAATTTAGACGAAAGAATTGGGGTTAATTAATACGATTGCTTGATAATTGTGCAATAATTGCTTCTTGATACAGCTCAATTGAACTTTTAGGGTTATCCATAAATGCTTCTCACAATTATTTTTCGAACCACGTGTTAATTTAAACTGTTTCATATAAAATATTTTTGAATTTAGATGCCTGCTTAAGCTAAGTACTATCACCTCACTTTACCCCCACATGGCATGACTGAGGTTACGGGATTTCAATTTTCCATTCTTACTCATCGCACTCGCGGTGATCCAGTTTTTCGCACTGTTATCCCACTCTCGCCGACTTTAAGACCCACCACGCAGATCCTTTACTCTTGAGCTTTCTCTTACGTACTTCGCCTTGTTCTTCTGCTGAATTTTTGTTAATGTTCTTCCTTTCCCTTTATTCCTTTCTAACTCTTAAGAATTTAAACCGTTAATGTTGAATACACCCTCTTGGTCTGGGAGCTGCTACCATCTGTTGTTAGACGTAGAATAGTCTTGGTTCTCAGCCTCAACAACATATTCAGTATGTAAACTTACTTAATTGAAACCCTTCCATTATTTTTTTATTATTTTACTCTCTGCAATTGAGCAAAAATGATAAAGACGAAGAATTTTTTATTTTTAAACTTTACATCTATATTCATCCAAGTTGCTATTGATGGAAAAGAAGATGACTCTTTAAGAATCTCTTTTATCAGAACTAAAAAGAATACGCACTCATGTATTCACGTTCGTATTATAAATTTACTTGATTTTATTTCATAAAAATTTAAAAAGAGCTGTTTTTGTTGCTTAAGAGCAAGAAATTAAGAAATTGAAAATATTGGAGAAGAAGTCAAATTTCAGAAAGTCTAGATTTTATTATTTACAGACTTGATGAACCTAACCTTCCATTGTACGATTACTTGAGCAGATCATGATTCCCTCTCTCCTTGATAAATTCTCCTCTTGATAATAATTTAATTCTTATTCATAAATAATTTAAATATTTACATTTCGTCTTCTTAAATCGTTTTATCAAGTTTCACCTTCTTTAAACACACTTCTCTGTTTTCAAACAGGTGCATCGCTCTTCATTTTGGAAAAAAGGGCTGAACATTTTCGATCAGAAAAATCTTAGCTTGAAGACTTGATGATATCCACGTTCAGTCTAGTATCTTTGCGTTTCGTTGAACACGGCACTCCATTCGTTTTTTGTGAAAAAAAAGGTACATTGGTTTCTTTAAAACTTGAGATTATTTATTGCTGCCGCTTCATTATTGAATAAGCACTAGTGAATCTGCATAAAGCATTAGTTAAGAACTGCGACAGTTGATTAGGTAACACGTTTAAATTTTTGATGCCACATTAGATTTAGCCAATTGAGAATAGGTAATACTTCGCATGTCTATGAAACTTCAAGTCTGGATAAGTCGCCTACTTTTCACTAATTACTTTCATTCTAATAACTGTTCCGGGACGACGATACTTTAACAATCGTCGTGTATTTATTTCTCACGAAGTTTTGAAAATAAGCTACCCTATCATATACATACTATTTGCAATAATTAATTACATAACTATCCATTTTAGGATCAAGCAGAGTAAATAATATTACTAAATTCATTTAAGTCTTATTTTGATGATGAGCATCGTGGACCCAGTTTTTGGAAATTTCTAAGAGCGAAGGATTTATTACACCTACACCTCTTCTTATTCATTTACTTATTTATTTACCACCTCAGGGCAGACAAGCCTCACAACTTTTCCAAAACAAATAGGAAGAGAAAGTTCACAGAGAAGGAGTATGTTTATTTTTAAGAGGGAGTATTTAGATGATAAATGTGAAGGACAGGATATTAAGAGCCTTATTTACTTCATCTGGGCTCCAGAATCATCAGGTCGACTGCTTTTTCAAATTGAAATTCCTTCAGACTTATTCTTTCTATTCATCATCTAGTTCTTTATGCGGAAAATTCAGGTAACATGCGATTTTGCAGCCATCCTTTTTCATATTATTTTTGTACCATCCGCCTATTGGGTAAAGAAGTCTATCAGATGATAGATCATATCTGGGTTTGTAGTAATCGATCCGCCACTGCTTTCTCATCTCACTTTCACCTGCAAAGAGGCGATGGCATTGAGAATCACACACACAATTTCTATTTCACGCACATCTTTCAATTGTGGTAGATGTTAAATATTCGAGGAATAGATTTCCTTACAGGATTCATCATCCCAATTTCGCCTCCTTTCTTGCCGAAAGCTCGTTTATCCTCCTCTTGAAGTCGCTTTAACCAACTCTTCATTTGTGCAGATTTAGAGGAGTCTATTTTTGGTAAACTGGATTTCAGTAACATTTTGCCTCTATTACACTTTCTTTGACCAAAGATTTAACCTCATCTTTGTAGTTTTGCGACGAGGTTTCTGGAGGTGACTTTGCTGCTGAGACTTTATCATTCCTTACAATCCTAACATCATTCATTTAGCATTATTCTGGAAGGTCTGTAGTCTATTATCATCCACTTTTCATAGGCAGCTGTAGTTAAACCACACAGGAAGATCAATTTCCATTATTTTTACTTGAATTTTAATCGATAGCACTTTTGATCTTGGAATAGTTGTATGTTTCGTTAGCTGCCTTTCGGCCCTTATGATATTTAGCTTTACAGCGTTATTGGTTATATCTTTATCATTTGACAGTTAGCAGTTCACCTTGAGTGGGCGCAACTTATTGAGCTATGCTATATTATAAAGGTGGTTTCAAAATTCGAAATATTACTAATACCTGCTAAACGCTCTACTCAGATGAAAATGAGAGCGGAACAACGACTTATTCTTTAAAATTCATGCAATTTTATATGTTAGTCTTCTTCTGAAATCAGAAAACCTAGAGCTGGATCATTGAATATGTGATAATGAGACTATAAGAGAACCTCTGTTCATGAAAATCAGCGCAAATGTCCCCAATTGTCTTGAAAACGATTCTCCAATATAATTGAACTTCCCACGTATCCGAAGAAGTTAAGGACAATGGGGCAAAAACTGGAATTTAAGCTCCAAACATACTCATGATTTTCAAGAAAGATATTTACCTTCCCTCCTATTCGAAACAATGTATTTAAAGTTATGCACCTTTATTTCCAAATGGTATTTGCAATTAGAACATTAATTGATAATTTTTTTTAATTATATAGACTTAGCAATATTCATCCGATTGATCTTGTGATCATATATTTGAAAAAATTATCGATCCAGATCTGTACAGACGTGCATTCCGACGGAGATCCAAAGAGAGTCTGCTACTCTTTAACATAGCGTTTTGGTTAAATTTATATGAATTCTAAGCGACTAAGGAGAATTTGACAGTCATAATATTCAATTCATCAGGATTCGAATAGTGAATAAGCAGATGATGCCCTATCTCTCATAACTTCTTCGGTAGAACGATTTGAAATAGCTAGCACAAAGGCTTTAAAATATCTTTGAAAAAATTAATAATTTTATAGTAACCTTATTTGAAACTTGTCATCAGAGACAGTAAGTAAGTTTATGTAGTGATGAAAAAACTATTATAACCTCTGATTCTGTTAATTTTAAATAAATTTCGTAAGCAGAATAAATACTGCTTTATATAGCTGTTTAGTATTATTCAGACCTATTGTAAACGTCTCGAGCATAAATTTATTCAGAAACCCCTAGGGGATCAATCATGACAATGAAAATATTGGGAAGTAAACTATAAATATTAAGAAAAAATATCGAACTTTCTAAACGCTGAAATCAGCTAAAGTTAGAATTTATCTCAAATTTCTACTCGATCCTCTCATCTTTAACTTGAAAATGACTAATACATGGATCAGATATTTTCCCAAGGAGGATAAAATGGGAAATAATTGTAGTACAATTAAAAGGCTGACAATTCAACAAGAGTTTGACTTTTAACGACATAGTCTAGTAATTCACATATTTATCTTAAAATTTACTTAATAGAACTATCAAATAATAGATAGAAAAATTGCAAAAAGAAAAATGAAAATGAAAAAAGCCCTTTAGCTTTTACTACATTCCACTTATTTAATTACATTACAGTAATTACATTATTTACAATAAAAAATAATGTTCCAATTTTTATTCTGATGATGCGAATTTGTCATAATTCCATTCAGTGGCTAAGACTGAGATTACCTGGGCAAATACTACTATGAGTGAGGTTGTTACGGTTTTGCAAATGTACTCTGCAGAGGGTTCACAGAGTAAAGCTGTGAAGACATCATACCAGCAATCTGTGCTAAATGTCGATATGACTTTGAATTCATTTGGGAAAGAAGTTGGGGTGGAGGTATTAGTGGTACTGGATAGGGGAAACGGAATGGGAGAATTTTCCTCTGGTTATTCACAAAACCTGAATGCGAGGAAGGTAGTGGTGACAACGGAAGTAATGACGGTTGTATTCGAACAGAGGGTACAATATTAGTTGGAGAGTAGGCATTTTCTTTCTCCCTATCCAAACTTTTCTTCTCCTTGTATCGTTGGTTCTGGAACCAGATTTTTAACTAGATAGAGCAGAATACACAATTTTTATTCATTTTTATTATAATACTTCTTTTCCCCCAACCTCCTTATTTTCCACTTCTTAGTGCCTATTTCGAAAGAATAGAAAAGCAGCTTTAACTAAACATATTTACTGACCTAATTAATATCTTGAAATGATGACCTCTATAACCTCTTATTACTATATTTGAAATTTAAAAAAGTGCTTTACAACACTCATCTTGGTAGAGAGCGACGTCATGGAGCCTCCCTTGTTAGGGGCTCGAATTCTACCTTCCTATATTGACCATTTCACTTTATGCATTTTTTTACCTATGGATACATGCGCAACATTCAAATATTACATTTTGACCAATGCTTCCTTCATTAACCTTTCTCCTTTTCAACTTAAGACATTTTGACCACATGCTTACCTGTTGTTCACTGACACCCAGCATTCCTGCTAACTCACATCGTTCTGCATTAGAAAGATACTTCTTTTGATAGTATATGGCCCGAAGAACTTTGACCTGGTAAGAGGAGAAAGTTATTCGAGCTCTTTTCGGTCGATTTTCTTGTGTGGGAGCAGATCCAAAATCTTCGGAAGAATATTCAATAATTTCTCCTCTCTCGTCTTCTTTCGGTGTTGGAGGAGATGGGAAATATGTTGAAGGTGATGTATTAAATCTTCCTTGATACAATCCACTCGAAACTTGTGGCAAATGTAGCCAGGGAAAGGTGAACTGACTCTGAGATTGAACTAAATCAGAAATAAAAAATTTATATAAAATACTTTATAGGTCAGCATTGAAAAAATTTTTGACATACCGGTGTCATCAAGGAAAAACGGATATTCATAATTTCGTTTTATATCCAGAGAAGGCATAATCAGGGATTCTGGGGAAAATTTTAGTGTCGGTGATTCAACGCTGCTTTCACTTCTATAACTACCAGGCTGAGGAGGAGAGAGATTTGTCGATCCAGAGTTGGTGGATGAGTTGTCTTTTGTGGACTTTTTATCAGAAGGAGGTCCATGTGGATTACATACGACATCGTTGACAGACTTGAGTGTAGTTATTTCCATGCCGGTTCGTTCCTTGGTGCTATCGCATTTTTTGAGGAGATTTTCAATAAAAAATGAATCGGACCCGCCTGGCATGATTTTCACTCGAATAATGAATAAACAGCACTCGCCTTGCAAGTCACCTTTCGCGTGTGCTATTTATTGAACGATGATTGGCTTAAGTGCTATTCAGCTCGGACTACTTACCAATAACTGCACTAAATTAACCGAGTTTTTGATTGGCCCATTTTATCTGCCCTTCATAGCCAATCGAAATTAAGAATTTCTAAGATTAGGTTGACGCAATGAGAATAAAATAAATAAATCTGAAATTATACATATATATAAATATATGCTATGGAAGGTCCTTCCCAATTCTGAGTCAACAGGTTTCAAGGAGAATTAAAAGGTGGCTTCTTGTATTTATTATCTTTTATTAATGCTGGCATTTGGATAAAATACTGTACAATAATTGGATTGTCTGCAAAAATTAATAATTCCTTTCCTGATGCTTAATTTTATCATTTTCAAATTTCAATTTCTTTTAATCATAAACATTTTAACTACAGGTCGTGCTCACAATGCCGTTTAGAGACGCTTATTTTTCATTACTCATTCCGCATAGTAACCTTGAATTCAGATGAATCAAAAGAAAGTTTGCATCCCTAGCATAATTTGAAAGATTGGTTATATACCAATTGTTTTCTTTACAAATCTGTCGTGTCATACGAAAGTTACTTTAAATTAAAATGCTTTACTTATTTTAATTTTTTCCAAGTATTTATTGATTGGCTTTTTAGAGATTGATTTGTATAGAGAAAATGAATGCAGTTAAGTGAATACCGCTTCAAGCACTTATATGCATGTATTCAGTATTTTTATTCTCATTTGCTAGAATAAGATGAGCAGCGAAGGTGTGAGCGTTTGTGACTTTTGATCCGTGACTGCAACACCATCCTACAATTTAGACTGAAAGCCATCATAAGATTGTTTGTTTCTGACAAAGAAATAGATATATCAATTTTGTAGATTTATTGTGTGAAGCATTGGATATCTAGTATCATTAGGAACAAATTGAAAGCCAAACAAAGTGTGCCCACACTTAATAACGCATTTTTGTTAATTAATTACACTTCAGCAGGAGAAATATTAGTTCAACGTCAATTTTCGCCGTATGTGTATGTCAGTTTGCAAATTCTATGATATGATATTAGAGCAACATAACACAATAACCCCCTAACCCATTATATGCTATACATTTCCGGTTCAGCATTCGATTCAATTCATTAAACAAGAATAGTTATTCATTTCCGAGATAATTAAAGAATATTGATTTTTGAATAATCTAGGAATAGCAGTTGATATCATTTAATTACTACTTTGCATGAAGTATTTGTTAGGAGTTGTGCAATAGCAAACTAAGTAGTACTCATTTGAATTTAAGATTGCATTGCCAAATTGACTTTATCTCACTTCATATCAGCAGAAAAGCGTCGCAATTCAAGAAATTGTATAATCCCACGTGTCTAATTTATGAACTCTCAAGTCCGTAAATGCTGCCTACTTTCACCTCTCGTCTGAAGAAAATAAAAGTGAACTAGAAAACTAGCGGTGATAAATTTGTAAGTACTGCGAGTTCAAGCATGACAAGAGGTACCATACTTTTCAGTAATTAGCTCAAGTATAACTTACTTCATCACAATCTAACGATTTAACAGAAGTTAAATAAGATTTTCAAATTGTTTATTCCCTCATTATGTAGTGTGAATTACCTGAATCAAGGATACTATTTAGCAAAAATCAATGAGAAATCTTCGGGAGGAATTATACTTATTCCATATACTTATTCAGACAGAGTTCCGATTATTCCATAAACTTCTTCGTTAGCGATTGAAAAATATTCACTCACCTCATCTTTCTCTTGAACATGAGCAATATCAAGTAGCGTCTTGACTCACAAAGACGCTGTTACTGTAAGATGACGATTTTATATTGGCTGGTCATCTAACGAACAAAGACCGCTAAACAAATCTCATTCCCTGGAAGTACCTGAACTTGCTTCTTTTATCATAACGTGGGTTCCACTCTCTCAGCACTAGTGTCTGTTTCCTTCTCTTACCATTCCCAGCTCCCCTTTCTACGTCTTTTTTTACGATTGTCCAGTGAGCGCTTAGTCCTATCCAACGCTTTGCCTTCTCTGTTGAGAAAGGCTACTGTACATTGTTAACATTTAGCAGGATCATCAGTTTTCTTCGGAATAATCTATAATTCCAACTTGGCAGCTTTACTGACGAGATTAGCGGTACTAGATTATGCTCCTTATCCTGACATTTACTATGGGCAGAAACCTTTATTTCCAGAATCACATTTAAGATTCTGAAATTGTATAATTCCTCTTCATCCCCTCCTCTTTAATATCTGGGGGCATCTATATTAAAACTCCTTCACTGAGGCCTACTTAACAGCACTTTTCTTCGTTAAAGTTCGGAATTACCTATTGACCTCTTATCCCAGTAATCAATTTTAACTTTGTGAAGGTCGATAAATGAAGTGGCCAAATCACAGCTAGATCGTCTGAATATACAATAAATTGAGGGCTCGCGATTGTGGATTGTGGCGCAGTAGTTAAAGCGTGCATCTACTATACAGAATTCACGAGATCAGTGCCCATCGACGCACATCTTGTAGCAAAGATGGAACTCACTGGTTAATTCTGGCGAACAAGAGGGTTTGTAGAATGCAAGTTTCCCATAGGGATTGCTTCAGAATACCTTCTCTCTACCCAAATTAAGCATCGGCAAAGCCTCTCCTATCCGATTTATAAATTTTAAGGTTGAAACGGTATGGATAAAATAAATCAAATCCTCTGGGCATTTATTATGTGAACAAAATGACCGTCCCCATTCTACTTGGCTCAAGTTTTACCGAATCAGTTTCTCATATATCTGCTATTTTATTATCGGTGCATCCCCAGAAATTTGAGCTTAGAGGAGTCTACTTTTACAACAGAGAGTGGATATACTAAATTTAAACTCTTATACCGTACTGACTGTTCATTAGTTTTATTTAATATTTCTAAATCATTATAAGTTGCATTATACCAAATAAATCCAATAACCAAAATTGTGGGTCTGATGTCTGCTAATTTCAATGAAAGGAATGATTTGTCACACTTCGAGTAATACTCATTAAAACTTAACTATCTGAAATTGTTAGTTTCGTATACACTGTTCACTTTCAATTATATTTCGTAAGGACAGTAGATACTGTCTACATTTTCGTATCATTTAGCTTATTTTCTGAGAAATATCCTATGTCCTGAAGGGAAAACGAGGTAAATTTGGTAATAGAAGAGTGTTCTCTGCTCTGTGGGCAGTGCTACG
The DNA here is from genome assembly GCA_900708905.1 of Hymenolepis diminuta. Lineage (NCBI taxonomy): Eukaryota > Metazoa > Platyhelminthes > Cestoda > Cyclophyllidea > Hymenolepididae > Hymenolepis > Hymenolepis diminuta. The sequence goes on from CAADRB010000019.1 coordinate 719,019, forward strand.
TTTAGATTATATAATCTACCTTTTATCATATAAGATCAAACTGCTTTTTTCCCTTTTCAATGAAGAAATGAATGGAAGTGAAAAGACCGACCAGTCAGCATGCACTGGAGATCGTGTATGAGAATTACATAAGTAAACCATGAAATTAGAACATGAGGCAGTGAATATTCTGCAACTCAAATCTGGAAATTAAATGAAACGATACTTTTGACACTTTTTGACCTCATTCCTTTATTTAATATGACAATTTGCTTACCCTAATTGTCTGTAACTGAAAGTTTTAACATTTTTCTCCAATGCCGTAGGTTATACAAATAATAGAGGAAAGTAAAAATAATGAACTCTGAGCTCGTGGAGATTATAAGATTGAATATGAAGAAGAAAAATCGGTACTGATTCTTCAAACAAAATGTAGTAAACTGAAATGTATGATGGATTCATCGGATGACACGGATTCAAATAACAATGATATATTGTTTCACATTGACTGCGAATGCCAAACTTGCAAGTATTTACTTCCGAATGTCTGAAGATACTGCATACTTCCCCCCCCCCTCCCCCATAGTGCTAATTATATAATCAGAAGTAGTACTGAAATATTTCAAGTTGGAAAATAATTACAAAAGTCTCATAGTTACAAATATTTCACCCCTGCTGAAAGAAAACTGTTCGCAAAAGGAAGATATCCAATAAAAATACCGAAATAGGGTTACAACATGTCCAGAATTCATATTAAACTGCATTTCATCAAATCACACAATAATAGAAATTCAAAAAATTGCGATTCAAACGATTATCTTTTGCACACGATTTTACCAAATAGCGTTTTATTTATACTTTTCAATATAAACTGTGGCATTATGAAATGAACGGTCTAGAGTGAGCGAGGTTGTTCCTGAAACAATTTGCAGAATTCACTTAAACAACTCATTCCATTAACTTGGAAATTTTGCGTCAGTCATAAAACTGGCCCTACTATCAAACAGCATAATTTAAATATTTTATCCTATTTTTTAATTATTAACAACTGGTTAACCATCGGTAACCACTCACCATGGATATAAGATTATTATCTTTCTCTAAATATTGAAATTCGAAGGCTCATTTTGACCCTTTCTTATAAGATTTTGACCTTGCAAAGCCTGGCGTGTAGGAAAAACCAGCTAATCGGATTTTGGATAAGGGATGATGTGGGTAATGAACAAATCATAAATCTGAGAAACACCGATCAAAACATCCTCAGTTCATAGGGCTTCTAAATTTGAATTTAGAGGATGAATAAAAGGAAGATTTTTTCATTAAAATATTGTAAATATGCATTAGCGTAAAACTACTTACATTGGCTGACTTAGGTCATCTCCTTTAAAACCTTATATTCTTAAAGCCTGACATCGAGGCGATAATAATTCTCAAATCAGAAGAACAAGAGATGAAATGAACAAGTGGTGTTTTTAGGTGATAGTGAAGGAAGAAGAAATGACAGAGTTGCCGGAAGGAAAGCATGTTACATGTCCAACCTGGGTAGATGACTTTTGAATTGTGTGTAAAGGCTAAAAGGTACACTCTGTATTACCGCTTGGTTTCGTCTATTTTTTAAGTCACTTTGTGACAATTCAGACTGAACAGGCGAATGATTCACTTTGCTGGGGCTGCGATATACATAATCAGATCATAAGATGATCCTAACTATGCTCATTTATTAAAAAAGAATCATCCAAAGGTCATGTCAGAACCGTATTAACCTCTAGTATAATTGTTATTAAATTAGCCAGTCATGAAAAAAATTAATTCTACCTAAGTCAACTGTCATTATAATAATGGGGAACTATATATTGTTTTTAATTAAATAGTTGTATTAACTACACGTTGATTTCGAAAGTTGATTTTAGTTACGTTTTGAGTTTTATTTTTCCAATATACACAGCAAACAAAATATATTTGTTAATTTCTATGCGAGAAATAATCACGCCCACTTCATCTTAATACCCCTTTTAAAATTATTTTTTGGAACTTTAGTCAGCTGAGACTACAAGTGATCCTGTGGAATTGTGAAATGCTTGTGATGACCTAGTTTTCCATATTAATTTTCAGATGCATTGTGCAATAGGAATAAATACTGACACTAAGAAGCCATTTTAATGATATTTAGCTTATTTGTTAGAAATTTCCTATGCAGGGTAAGGGAAAGAACTTGGCTAAACAGGACAGGAGGTAATTTCTTATTTCAAAACCTAAGGTTCCTAATTAACAACCTACTTTTAGGGAAGAAACATAAAAGAAAAAATGAGTTACTTTTCAGTTATTCTATGGAATCTCTTAGACTATATGTGAAAATTCAGTTAAATCCATATTAAGTGGGACAAATGTACTTTTAAAAGTTACATAAAATGTCATAAATGGAATCTAAGAGATCTTATTTCACCTCAAGTTAAACAAATTTGATTTCTATTATATTTCAATAAGCATTAAGATTAAAATGTAGATTCTGAATGTTATTTTACATCATAAGAGCCATGTTTGCTTGTTTGAAAAGATTTGAATATTATAGGTAAAAACTCACCATTATAGCTAGTTCTATTCCTGCTTTGACGTGTAGCGGATACTACACTAGTAAGGCCTAAGTAATTCTTAGTAATTCCTTTGGAAATCCAAATAGGTGCTGACAAGTAAAATTAGTCTCAATCAGAGCTCTCTAGTATAAAGTCACCCCAAAATTAACCAGGCTATGTCCATAAGTAGCAAGAACACAGAAAATGTAGTGTGCAGAGAGTTTATTATAAAAATGTTCAGTAACTTAGTACAATTAACTCTAAGCTGCACAAATATTGATCCATGATTGTAGCCTCAAATTTGCCTGATTGTTCTCTCAATTCTTTCAAATAGATGGTTTGAATCCATTCCTTCGGATATCTGACATCCAACAATTCACTACAGACCGAAATTTCTCATTAATCTGTTGTAATAACTCTTAATTTATAGTAATTACGATTTTCTCAAAGTGGTACATAGGAAATTTTGATGAGATGGGTAATGATAAACTAACATCCAGGACATTCAAAATGCATTGCATATCATATTCAAAGTTCCAACTCTCATTTCTTTGATTCACTTTGAAAATTGAAGTAACTATGCTTGCTCTTTTTTGGTCGTCTAAGACAAGGCTTCAACTTGCTTTAAATTTGCCCAAATACTGTTAATAGCCAATGTACAAAAGTAAGGGACACCTTAAATTAGTATCCCATCCGTAACTTATCTTTTAAAATTCAATATTATTTTGTTTGCTAGACAAGTAAAAGAAAGATTTTCGATAAACATCCAATGATTGGAGGGCCGACACCGAAGGCTAATCACTATTAATAAATCTTTCGTCTTGAAGCACTGACTTTAACCTGCATTCGTATCAGACATATTTAGCAATGAAACATGGAATTAATAATCAGAGATTATGAACTAGGTAAACGAGTCCACTTTAACGATAAATGCAGAGGAGTTTCATGTTTGACATTTAGGGGCGAGGGTGATAAATACATGCACACACAAAAACAACAACACGGATTTGTAAAGAGCAAACACAGGTGCGAAAAGAGATAATGAGGTGTGAAGGCACGATGGCCTCTGCAACCCAAGTAGGTAGACATCCAAAGGCACAGGTATTATTTCGAGGTGCCTAATTGTACAGATTCTGCTCTCTTTTTGAATTCACGCTAGGTGCCATTCCCATTTCTTTTCGCTAACACACTCCTGCGTTCCACTTCCCTATCCTCCCCCTTCCCCCTTCTAAGGTGGGAATTTTAGATTGACTAACGTTAATCCTACACGCAATTAGTGCGATAGTCCATTTGTTTATTTCCCTCAGCCTTAGCCTCAGTCACAGGACAGGGACAAAGGGGTACCAACCACCTGAGGTTGTTGATAGAGGGGCTAAATGGATCTTAATTCAATCTTTTGGAAGAAACCTCAATTTGGGCTAAGGCTAATCGATTCAGACGTCAAGCGCGACTAAGGCTAATAAAACCAACCATGTCGATTCTCATTTTTAACAAAGTAAATTCTTACTTCAAGAGAATTTGAGCGGAAATGATGAAGTACAAAGCAATCTAATGTATGCGAATGTTTGGTAAATCGAAGGCAATGTTATTGCACAGCCGATATGGTCACTCTTCCTCATTGCGAAAAGATATCCAATGCCCGATTTTCTGTTGCTTAAAGTCTTAGAAATGGCAAAATTTGTTGAAACGCCACAAGTCAGTGTCATTTTCAACGCTGACACCATTGCGTGGCTTAAAATACGTTATAGTTAAGCAACAGCATATCCTATCCCGACCTGAGAAAAATAAGAATTAAAGTGTTGAAGCCCATGGATCGAATCTCAGTGGCTTGACCTCAATATATTTATAACTATGCATCGGCTTTTCTCATTGATATAACGCACACTGTCATCTTTAATAAACAGGCATGCATTGAATGCCTTAAATATGGTACTCAAATATTATAAGTAGACTAAAACATATCTTCATCAAACACCGCAGAGTCCAATTTTAGTTAAGGTGTGTCAAGATGTATTCTTATTCAAAATAATTAAAAAGGGCGTTCCAATGAAAGGTTGCCAGTCTAAAGAGGGATTGGTTATTCCTATCCCACCTCTACTGTTCTAGACTAGTTAATCCGCAAATAGTTAAAATCTTTGACTGCAATTCTTTCTAATATTACTGAACATTGTCAGCAGGAATAACTCCATATAATTTCTATTGCGTTCTATAATGTTAAAAAATATACTGCCAAATGTCATCTTGATATCTTTGGATGATAAGTAAACTCATCATCAAATTCCATTAGATCCCCACTTCTTTAATACTTATGGGGCTATTTTCGTCTCAGACATTTCTCCAAGAGGGTTGATATAAAGTATAACTATAATATAATCTCAAGGCCAACAATCTGTTAAAAGTCCTTTTTATTTTCCTCACTCCAGTAAATGAAACATGTACCCACTATATTTCAAAGCTACACTTTCCTCTTAAAGTACACTTTGAAAAGTGTGTTGAACACAAATGAGCAAAATCGCTAGACTATACTCGGTTCCTTAAAATCTTTATACTGATTAGAAATATTTGCAGGAGTCCCATCATATGCAGAATTCAGTGACGTTACAAGTATAGTTTTGATAACTTGGATTTAATGTTGTTCCGTTCTTTCACTAAGATTGAAATACCTAGATTTATTTTTTTCCGAATCTCATTGTTCAGGCTTTAGAATTGAAACTAGCAATCAACTCAGAGAAGTAAGTTGTGTAAAAGACGTTCAAGCAAACGACACATCTTTTCGAAATGTGCTTTTAAACATTCAGGCAAAAATAGGAAAAGGAAGCTGTGGCTGTAGAATAGAGAAATGTTCACAACACTTTTTTCTTGGATTACTTACGAACCCTAAACTCAGTAGAGACAGTGATGAAAGTGGCTATAATAATGAATGTATTCGAGGGGGAGGCGCAAATATTTTTCAGATTGAATCGTGGGATCTGGAACCGAATTGTTACCTAAACAGAGAGGAACATATAGCCATTAATCTTTCCCGGTACAACATCTCTACCTCTCCCCCATCCACTTTCCCATCACAGTCTACAACTTAGTATATCACCTTCAATGGAAAGTAAAGGGAACGGTTAGTGAACAAAATTACTAATATCTCTAATTCCCTACCACTTTGTTTTTGCACATAATTTAATTAAATCTTTTCCTCCATGTGCTCATCTGATTTCCACTGAGACCTAGCTCATTTGCAGCTCAGATCGTCTTATCATTGTAAGATACCTCTTCTCTGATTGTATTTAACTGGAATACCTTTATCTTGGTAGGGGAAAGAATGCCATCTTTTCGTTGATTTTCCTATGCAGAATTGGATCCAAAATCTTGAGAAAATTCAATACCTCTCCATCTGTCGTCTTTATTCATTGTTGAAGGTAATAAACGATATTTTTCTTGATTTCATCGAAACAGGCAGCAAACGGGGTCATGCAACAGTAAATCGACATTGAGACTGCACTGACATAGATTTAGATGATAGTGAGTGGAACTCTGGGCTTTATTGGTTAACAGGCAATAAATCGTGAACTTAATTCTTTTAAAAGTGGAAATAGTTTTTATTGGTGCATATCATATCCGGAAAAGTTGTAAAATTTAGGATATTGATTGCTTGTCCTCCTTGATCTGCACGAGATTGTTGTTTTAACGGAAATTTTATTAAAACAAAAACATGTTACTTGAAATAATATGTTATTATAATACACTTGTAAGATTCAAGACAAAGCCTACTACACCGAAGATGATAAATTTCCAACCCAGATGTAGAAGATAGGACTTCAGGCAATCGTCGGTCAGAATTTCGCTTTCAACTATTTACCTTTACTTCAGTTGAATTTCGACGTAAAAACACTATTCCATAATCGCATTTGTCTTCAATATTGAGTGAATTTTATCGATGAGGACTTAACGTATCACTTTAACCTCCTTCGGATAACGATAGCACAAATAAAAATTCATCTACAAACTTCTCTTCAACCTAGTATTTTAAAAAGTGAAAGCAGCGTAAAATCAGCAGCACTGAAGTTTTTAAAATAGTTAATCACGATTTCTCTGAAAAAGAAAACGGTGACTAAAATAAATAATTTCATCTAAAATAAAAATATATCTTAAATTAATTAATTGATTATATAAGGAAAACACTTCAGAATTCCAGGATAATGAAACAGTTGGACCTTTACTTCTGGTCCTAATGAAATTATACATGTGTTTCATTTTTATGTAGAAGGAACAGGATATCCTTCTTCCAACACTCTTTAATAATATTTTCATCAGTTATTGGCATCAGCAATGTTCATCTCACATCTTAACATATTTCAATAAAGCTTTCGTCTTATTCTAAATTGAAGATGGGCAGATTTTAAGTGTTAGTTAGAAAAGCTGGCCAAAATTAAACTCAAGAAAATTAAATGATATAATTTCGCATTCCAGCATATTCGAGGCCGCAACCAAAACTCCAAATCGACGTATTGGATGCTTGTCACATTTCAGAAGATTTTTCAACTTCACTAATACTGGATTTGGATGGCACTGATAGGAAAAATCCGTTGTTAATGTCCAGACAATTTGATATATTTGGAATCTAGACAAAGTACTCGACATTACACCCGAATCATTTTTCACTCAGTTGACACTTCTTTCATAATTTTCTAAAGAAACCAATTGTATGAGTGATACGTTCAATGTTCGACATGACTATTTGGAGAATAAAGGAATCATTTTCATATAAAATATGACTTAACAACATATTATTAATTGTACTTGAAATTTTATGTTTGTTAAAATGGACTAAATTGCAGTGTCGCTGACTTGCGCAATTTTGGAGTAAATCCTGCTATTAAGGCAATTACGTGCTATTATTGAGTTCTGGGATTTGTGCCTAGTTGAGAGGCCAATTAGGTTATAACATGTGATGAGCACGTTATTTACCATCTCTGATGATTTCACGATGCAATAAGTAGAAAATCTTTAGGTTCTCAAGAAACAGTCGAATATTCAATTCTTCATAAAATGTTTGAAAGCTTATCAGTGGAAATAAAGTTTCTTTCTGCAACAATTAAGGCCAAATGTCTCCTGACGTTCCTAGTGTATCCACTACCACTGTTCCTCCAAATTCTTCCAAAAATTCGACTCAATCTCTGGTTCTCACAGGATTCTCCTTACTACTTCCTAGTTCAAGCGGCCAATGGTGACATGAAGTTGCACCCATCAGTCAGAGATAGTGTAGAAGTAACGGGCCTGACGCACTCTGTGGAATCCTCCATGCCTAAAGTCGTTCCAGTACGACTTGTCGCCAAGCCTACCGTGCCCGAGCAACAATCAGTCCCGACACCCTGTTTGCTTCATTACCAAACAAATCCAATGCACTACCTGAAGGAACATAAAGGAGGTTATTTTACTCTTGCCCTCTCCAGAACTCATAGAAGTCTCCAAAGTGTCATAGTCAGTGCAGCCACATTCAAGGCTCTTTTTCTCAACCGATCGGCACCAGTGCATGCAAAATACAAAGAGCCCAAAGAAATTGGTCTAGCTAAACCTACTTCCCTCGCAAATGGAACAGTGCCAAAATTGGTTGCACAAAATGCTGACGATGCTGCATTTCCTTATCACCATGATCTTGTATGCTCTCAATCTAACCTTCCTTGGTTGGTCTCACATCACTCTCAGACTTGCTGAGCCTATCCGAGGAAGCTCTAACATAATCTTGGTTGACTCGTATTCAAAATGGCCTGAGGGTATGCTCATTAAGTCTCCCACAACCAGTAGCGTCATTAATAACCGCGCAAGATATTCATCAATCAGGGCATACCAAAAGTTGTTGTGCTCAGAAATGTCACCCAGTTCTCTTCCACTCGATTTGATAACATTTGTCGTGGTCTAAATATCGCTCTTTTATACTCTCCACCGAATTTCAATAGTCTGAATGAGCAACTTGTTGACAATGGGGAAGGGCAACTTTTTGTGTTACAGGTGGAGGAGACAGTAAAAGAGATTCTTAATTCCTTGCAGTTGTAAGTGTCCATCAAGGTGCACCATCGCAAAAATCTCCGTTCTCGTCACGCAACTGTTCTTTCGAACCGAAAACGAATCCAAAGGAGATCTATCTGGATACATGCTGCCCCCCCCCTCTGCCGTGGCATCCCGAAACTGCGGGGACCCAACGCAATCACCGGCCCAGCCGTCACCCCGTACGCTTCAGATGACCTCGTCAAGATTTGAAGTGGATCCACCGCTCAAACATATGAGTAGACAACTTTAGGCGTATGGCGTTGAATAAAATTGGATAATTTTTATTGAAGAAAAATTAACTCGACAAGTCATTGTTAATTATTCATAAAATTCGCATTTTTGTTAAAATGTGTAAAATTGGATTGTCATTGCTTTGCATAATTTTGGAATAAAGCCTGCCATTAAGACAATTCAGTTTTACTGTTGAGCTCTGTGATTCGTGCTATGTTGGGTGGCTAATTGGGTTATAGCATCATCAAAAACTTACGAAAATAAGCTTGATAAGTCTAAAATTTCGATTACTTAGCTCTTTGATTTTAAGCATTAGGTAATTTGATTAGCCAGATGTTTATTAGAAATTTTGTGATAACCGAATATAATTAGACAAATATCCCATTTAACACTTGTACGCTGTTCCTTCATTTTCGATTCTTATTGACTACAAGTATTTTAGGGTATCTTTTTATGGCATATGCTTTTATAATCATTTTTATCTGAAATCTTCAGTTGGTTCTCAAGATTCACGGATGAGAGGTTTGGTTAAATTGAAAACCTATGCAAGTTTTGCGGGCAAATATCGAGCAATCGATGATGATGAGGTCACTTTGTTAGTAAAAGACACTTTGGGTATTAACTTTCAATGTTGCTCCTAAATATCAACAGTCTGAAATAAATTGAAGCTTTCATTAGTTTCCCCACTAAAGGTCACCTAAACCTTTGCCCAGGCATATAAACACTCCAAAATATCATTAAATTAATGCTTTTTTCTATTAAAGGGTTAGTTAGTTTAGTTTTTTCTCAAACTAAGACAGCGTTTAAAAAATCCCACTATAATAGTTAGGTAATATCAGCGGATTATTAATTAACTGGTTAGTTTTAAAATTACAAAGGATAAAGATGGTTACTAAAATTTTTATTTGCATACTGAGTTGGACATAATTTATTTTGTTCGTTACTTTCTAGTTTCAACCTGTTGATTTTATTCTACGCAAACTTTTGTATCATTAATAAGAAACATCGAACAAATTCATTTTCCTACGACCTTTCAGTGAACTTGATTTTCTGTGAAACAAATCTTCAGCCCATTTTTTTCAAATGGAGATTGCATAACGGCGATATATGCTATGACCCCTAGGTGTAAAACAGTCGAAAGATTGGGTGGGGAGTTTAATAATCAATGACCTAATAAATTGAATCCACAGAAAAGCTGATAATATAATTGGAAAACAAACTTACATTACGGCTCATTTGAATGAATATAAGACCTAATGTAAAGGGAAATTTTATCATCCACGTACCCCTGACGATTTAGCAGTTAGCGTTTTTGGTTTTAATATGAGCAGCCCGAATTCTACCTCATACCTTGGCGTATGGTTTACAGTGGTAGCGCAGTGGTTAACTTACTCGTCTGTAAGTCAAAGGTCACGTGTTCGAAACCCTTCAGTAAGCAGAATGACCATTCGTTGATACTATCTGACTAGTAAATATTGCAATAGATAAACCGGATGCAGACTCTGGTTAAGTTGACTATAGAGACCATTAAATTTCGTGGATATTGCTAATAAATTAAGCATAAAATATGACCCATTTTATTCTACAATGATCGGTTCCATTTGTCTATTTGACACGATATAACAACAACAGGTGATTGATTGCAAATTGTTTATTACCACAAAGTAATACAACAGACCAACGTAAAAAATAAAATCTATAATGAATCAAACTTGGAGCCCCCTTCATAATTAACCCGAATTCTACCATCTCCATATATAAACTCAACCTGACCAATGCGATTGGCCATTCCTCTCACTGGATGCGTACCGATAGACATCAAGCTCCTGGTTTAGCAGATGAGTACGTTGATTTCTATGCTACTGGTACACATCTCATTAGTAAATTTAAATAGCAATACTTTTTATTAATATTTAGTTCCCCGTTTACGAGCAGTACACTAGTAAAGTCTTGTCATTTTTACTAATAACATACTTGACAGTTTACTTCTCTAGTTGACGGAATTGTCAAGCCTTTGTGCATTGATTTTCTATTAAAACATTCTCCCATTTTCGACTTTAATCTGAACAGTTAAATAAATTTTATTTTTATTCGCATATTTATCTTAAAATCCAAATATTAAAATCTACCATTCAAGAACGAGGAAAATTATGAATAAGGAATATAAAACTGAAAAATTAATCAAAATGCAATACTATCCAGTTTTAATTCGTTCTGATTATATACATTTTCAGTGATTACTTATTTTACAGTACAAGTCAATTTAAAATTTTTCAATTTCAGAATGTTTATTTATCGAAATCTATTTAAGCCCTAAGACCGAGATGACCTGGGCGAATATATATCTTTGTACAGTTTTTTCGACTTTGGAAATGTACCCATTAAGGGTTCAGAGAGTTATGCTGTAAAGGCATCATACAGGCAAACAGTGTTGAATACGGATATGACAGTGAAATCAATTGAGCAAAGAATTGAGGAGAAGGTGGCAGAGATAGGATGGAGAAAGGGAAAAGAAGAATTTCCATTTCATTATTCCCAAAACCTGAGTGAGAAGGTGGTTGTGGTAATAGCGGTAATAGTGGCTGCTGTATTTTGTTAGGAAGCATTTTCTGCGTCCCATTTCAGTATTTTCTTCTCTATTTATTGTTGATTCCGGAACCAAACTTTCACCTAAATAGAGAAGAAAAATATTTTAATAATGACGATACAGCTATTAATCTTTTCCGGTCCAGTATGTCCTTCTTCACCCAATCCATTCCGTAGTGTCTCACATTCATAGAGGTGGAAAAGGAGCAATTAGTGAACATATTTTATGATCCGATTATTGCCATAAGATAAAGACTTATTCAACCTATTAAATATTTCACATGGACACATACACATGTTAATCTGACTGTCAGATAGAAACCCAATATGACAATTCACTTTTCCCTACCCCTCTCTTCTTCTCCCATTTAACTCACTTTATTCTTTTTCTTACCATGCTTACCTGCTTTACAGTGAGGTCTAGCTTGCTTGCAAAATTAAATTCAGCTTGTAAATGTCAAAGCCGCCAACGATTCAGAACTTGATTTTTATCACACACAATAATACAAACACATTAACAATTTTTGATTATGGGAGGCAGACGAAATTGGTTAATAATAAGTCCAATAGATGATAAAGAAGGGGGAATCGAAGAAATACTGAGAGCAACGTCAAGGTCTTACTTCATTAAATTTCTGGGTTCAGGTTGTACAATGTGTACTAAATGGGTAGGCCACATTCCAATTTTCAAATTTCTTTAATATTTCCTTGGAATACGGCTAATTCCGGTGCTTATTGACTGGTTTTTAAATCATGATGTTTAGTCTTGCCACTTTAATTCATTACCTCTAATGATTGAGAAGGCGAAATGATTCTATAGGATATTCGGCAATTGTAGTCTTAGTATAGCAGAGATGAGATAACTAAAATTTCAAGCACTTGATTGTTTGAATAAAATTAAATCTATTTATTTATTACTTAGGGATATAATCCCCGGATAAGATTTACTCTGTTGATTTCAATATATGTGATAAACGAGTGTTGAAACACAAGTCAAACCAATATGGGGATGAAATGCAGAAAAACAGTGTGACTAAATTTCCTTACTTCGGTTCCATTATTGAAATTTTCGTTCAGTAGAACAAAGTTTACATTTGTATTTAAAGTAAATTACTGATCATAACTCATGGAGTAGATGAAACAGCTCACACATGGCTATTACCTCAGCACAAGTCATAACCCCTTATAGGAGTTTTGTTATTCCCGGGGTGACAACCAATTGTTTCTTTAACGTAAAATGGTTAATCGTACGATATGGAAATTTAAACGCGAGTTCCTTCAGAAAGTTCACTTTAACAATCGAAGATCGACTATTATTAAGAGACAAAGTCACCACTTTATTATGCTTCACTCAAATGGCTAAATAAAATTGTGTAACCTGGAACAAACATATTTTTTATTAGTTACAAAGCACTGATGGTCTAGAGGTTAGGATTCTAGACTTTCCCGTAAACTTCACGGTTTAAGTTCTCTATCAGTGAGGGGACTTATGTTTGAGTCGACGGCGCGGTTTTTAGTCTGCTCTCCTGTGAATTCAAAAGTTAAGGATTCGATGCTCATCAGTGCCACTTACTGAGAAAAGTGGCCAGCCACAAAGGTTAAGTCTAGCTAATGAAAAGTTTGGTGGATATGTCAAAAATGATCCCTAATTAAGTCTCCTCGCTTCTGCTCGCAAAGTTGGCTAAAAATATGACTCATTTTGTGTTACATAAATCATTGATAATTGTCCATTTTACGCTGTACAATAAAATGGTCTAGATTATACCAACAAACACAACTATTTTAAATTTTCCACCAAGTACTTATGGAGTTCTTTGAACGCACAGATGATAAGCTGCAAACTGTAGATGGTTCTAAAAAAGAGCGAAACGTTGATCAATCTTAGACTTAATTAAAGAGTATTTATATTGACTTAATAATAATGGATAATTCTCATACTGATAACTCTGATGAAATCGTCTGTATTTTAATAGTATTCACTCTGATTCAAATCATTTTTAGTGAGAAATTACTTCTTCTGGAAATTACGGAAATATATTCTTTATTTGTTTCCTTGTTAAACGCGATTAATTTATATAATTTACCAAACCAATCTGTTCCCAGAAAAGATTAAAATCCAGAGTGGGAAAAATCCTTTAATAATTCCATTGCAGACATAATTAGCCGAGGAGAAAATTTATGATAAATTTAAATTCGAGTTATTCATCCAGGGTTGGTTCTTTTTTCGAAATAATCATTTTGAGCAATGTTCTTCAAGAGAAAAGCCTAAAAAATAAACACCTCAGGTAAATAACAATTTCAGCAATTATTAGCTTCAAATCAAATCCAGATTTAAACTGAATTTTGAATGTCACCATTTAAAATTCTTATACCAGAACATATTATAATTAATTAATAGCGTTTAACCAGTTTCCGATTATTTTCAATTAATACTTTATTTGCCTGGAGATTGCACAAATGTATTCTTAATTCGTTTGTTTAATGAAAATAATTTTACAGCGTATTAAATCGATTTGATTCAATGACTTGATCTTTTGGACCGGGCCATCGATGCCATCTCCTATTATGCACATTCTGCTACACCCGCCACTTTGCTCACAGCATATATAATGGTCAGCGTTTCTCAGAGGTCTTAGTCTATGTAATTATACTATTATGATATTAAACTGGTACCGAATGCTCAGCCAGTTTCCCCCTAGGCGATCATTTTCATTAGCAGCCTATCAATAGTGAACAAACCTAAACGTCTGAACCAAAGAAGGGTTCTAATACCTGTTTTCTATTCAAATTGGCTTTAGCTACTGCTGTTGTTCGCAAATCAAATGAAACTATCAAGTTGTGTGGTCAAAATTTCGCACTGGAACCCAACTTTTATCCGCTACCAGTTCCTGATGATATCTTCTCGACGCTGAATGGAGATAAATGTTTTGCAATGTTTGATTTAGCAGAGACTTATATGCAAATCAAAGAGCTACTGAAAATCAACACACATCTTGGGCTATTCCATTAACTAGACTTCCATTCGGTGTTAAGACAGCACCTATTTTTCTCAAAAATTAATGGATACCGTGATATCGGACCTTTCCGGTACTGCTTTATACCAAGACGATGGAGTTTTTGTAGGTCGCTTTAAGCAAGAACTTCAGGAACCTGCCATTGCATTTCTTCTCTGTATTCAGAAGTATGGCTTTCGTCTTTGAGCTGAGAAATATCACAATATTGTGTCATGGGGAGAGATCTCTCTGAATGTATATTGGTCTACAAAATCTTCACTTGCTACTGAAAATTTTGAAGTAAATATAATTGCACGAATTTTTCTAACTTGTGAACAATAAAATGTGTGACAAGGTGAAATGTGCTCCGACATTGTCACCGATACTTAACCATAAAGCAAAACTCGAGAGACCGCACTATTCTCTTTAATGATCGCGCATCTTACTTCTGAGTTTATCCATAGGGAAAACAATGCTAAAAGAAGTTTGTTTATTACTGTTAGGCGATTCAGAAGGTTAGGAAACAAAGGAGTCTTAAATTTTTGACGAGTGACCTGACCTGCAGTTAAATCATGAAATATAAACTAGCAAATTTATAAATTCGCTAAGGGGTACATCGAGTGAGTTCAAACTCACTCAACAACTAAATGGACAAGAAAAAATTTTAAAAGTTGCATTAATTATAGTTTTCACATTCTTAAAATTGATTTCATTAAGTCTGATCGTGTTTTCATGCAAATATCTGGAAGTTTTCTTGCAAAATTTTTAGTCTATCATGCACCTAATCTTCATGCTTTTACTTACGCCACTGAAAAGTTCCCCCTACTTTCACCTTTTAGTAAATATAAATTTTCCATTATGAATGAAGCTCACTTAAGTAAATTTGTGAACTTTTTATTTGCCGGTTTTAATCATTAGTTTAGACTTAGTTTGCTACCACATAACCAATATGAGGCATGAACTTAATTTCCAGAATCACAACCAGAAGTTCCAATTCCGTTACCTCTCTATCCTCTTTCTCTTCCACTACCTCCGGAAATCTTTTTATCTGAATCACTTCCCTCCACTTCAACTAAATCAGCCGCGTCTCTTCGTTTCCAAAGTCGGAAGTGTTTATTGGCCCCCGTCCCTTAATCAGTTTTTGTTATGTAATGTTCCATGCAGAGACACTTGATATTGATAGGATTTTAGAAAAGTGTTCAATATGGCGATAAGAGGTCGTCTTGGTCATGGTAAAAGTAAGATATCCTCAGCTCGTATGGAGCTCAACACTGAGTAAAAAAGAGGAAAATTGGTGCTGTTATACAAGGTAAACTTAATGCAACTTGCATGCATCACATCACGTAGTGGAAATTCAATTCACATTCAGTGAGCGGAATGACCGTCGTTATGTTTTTATATCCTTCTTGGAATTGCATTAGCTCATTGTAAACTTGCTTTTATTTCAACTTGTCATCAGCAGAAACTAAAATTAACCGAATATTAGTGTTAAATCATAGTAAGCGGATATATTTAAATTTAAATTAATAGTACATTTTATTTCGTGAATTGATTCTTGGTATATTTTAAATCCCGTTTTAAAGAATGCACCTTGTAGAACCAATATGCTTAGGTCTAACGCCTGACGCGGCAAACAAGTTCGTTCTATTTAATTTAATGTCCATTTTAATTATTCTTTGAAAATTCACCATTGTAGGTGGTTAAAAAGCTTTTAAGGTGATGACCTTTTTTATGCTAAATAATTTATTTCTGATATAATCTTTATATAGTCATTTCAATATTATTTAGCTTGATTACTGGAAAATTCACAAAGTCATGGTTGGAAAAATAAACTTTGCCTTGGGGAAAAATGAGGAATGATTCATCATTTTAAACACTAGATAAAATTGATATTAATCAAGGTTTCTATAAAAGCTAAATATCTGAATGACTGATGTAATATGCACTTTACTTTAAAATTAAAATTGCTAATTTTAACTCCCATTCTTAAACGACTCATGACTATTACATTTTTATGGCCTTGAGTTTATCTTAACGGTCCTTGGAAGTTTTTGTCTTAATCTAAGCGAGTATTTTTGCAATTATTAATTAAAGTCCTTGTACCCGAAGAACTTTCGAGATTCATAATGTGGTGATAACTAAGCACGTTCTTTGATATTTAACATCTGGAAATCTTTAAGAGGAGTAGCATTTGACTTGGCATCCACACATTAGTCAGGAGACCGTTTGATCCCAAGTATTTTAATTTAGGCTTATATCAGCGATTTTTTAATAAAAAGTTCGCTAATTTTGTCCTTGACTAGTCATGGTGGGTGATTCGGGAGTTTTTGGGGTGGCCTGTGAGCAACGTTCTTTTTTACGTCTAACCTTTCGTTACTGTTTACGCTGATACTGCTTAAAAGGACATTGTTGAGGAAAATGCCAACCTTGGTGGCATGGACAAAGTGAAGACGGTATCTATTCGACAGAAGGATTCGATTGTGCCACAATTAGCGCGGATTGAGGCATCGATGCAGATATTTTGTGTTCCAGATGCGTGGACTTAGCATTGGAATCAACGAGATCTAAATTACGTGTGAGATTCGCCACCTTAACTCCTTCTCTAACCGTTTCTTACAGCTTTATACATTAATAGATGAGTTATTAGTGACAGCCAAAACCTCATTTGAAGCCCAGAGATGAAAATAGGACATCTGAACTTTTCTTCTGTTAGGGTGCCGAAACTACGTTTGTTACAATGAAGGTTCATAACTCCTGCAAAATCGTACAAATCCTCATCATACTCGACCACAGGTGTGATCGGGTACTAAATAGAGAGGAGTTCTGGCCAAAAATTTCTTTCATGACCTGCTTAGTTTCAGAGTAGCTGAGTTAATCGAATTCCTTGAACAGGACAAATTTTGAGTAACACTCATATTCGAAGGGACACGGCTTCTGACGATGAGAAAAATCTTGTTTTCTCGTCCCATTTGACAAGATTTACCGTGAACACATACTTGTGTTTATTGTACCACGATTTAATTTAGGAACATGAACATGTAAATTCACATTTTCAAAACTTTTAAATTTAGCCGAAAGAGCTTTTACTTCTGCAGATAAACTACTGAACATTTCAACCAATCCTGAAAAATCCACTAATTGTTGGAACGCATCTGAAACATTTGGTTTGGGGTTTGTAGAAAATGTTGGAGAGTTTAATAACCGCTGCTCGCCACTTGTTATTAGCCTTATAGGCCACGATCTCCCAAATTAAATAGTAACATGGAATTAAGCAAACTTCCTCTACTTTTGCCAGATTGTGACCAGCAGTGACCCACAGTTTTAATATGTTTTAAAAATTGCATAAAATTGTAAATAATCATTAGTGTGCATGTAAAATTGTTACTTTTTGGATAAAAGTATCTCATTTTATCTAACAGAATGAGTTTCAATTAGTTCATATAATCATATTCTCTAAATTATCATGTTAATTTTTCATTTTCTTTCATAATTAAAGTAACTATCCAATCTCGTTTTCTATTATCAGGACTATAGATAGCCTTACCTTTTGACAAAATAATGTTAACAGCATTTTCCCATCAATAAAAGTTAATTCGTTGTCTACCATAACGTTTAGAGTTTAATTTTCACTCGATGAACATACCAAGAATTATCTGTGGGACTCTGCTATAGTAAGATAACGTAAACTGTTTATGATTATGTTGGATTATGATGCTTTTTCTGCCTTTGAAAGTAATGGCAAGACCTAACATCATAATTAAATAACCAGTAAATTAGCGACGGGGATTGAGAATAAGAATTTGATCAGTGA
Source organism: Hymenolepis diminuta (assembly GCA_900708905.1). Taxonomy (NCBI): domain Eukaryota; kingdom Metazoa; phylum Platyhelminthes; class Cestoda; order Cyclophyllidea; family Hymenolepididae; genus Hymenolepis; species Hymenolepis diminuta. The sequence continues at coordinate 737,228 of CAADRB010000019.1, forward strand.
TTCGCGAGATGAATTGGGAAATTTGAATTTTTGAACGCGATGCAATGAACTGGAAACTAAGTAAATATTCAATAGCCCGAATTCAAGAATCAAATGAAGTAACACTTTTGACGCTATCTTTTCTATCTCCTCCTCTTATTCCTTATTGAACATTATGTGCCCGATTTCAGTTGCTTTCCCGTAGAGAAAATTTGGGAAGTTCTTCTGCATTGCTGTGGGTTAACACATAATATAGAAATAATTATCCATTGCTATCTTTTGATTAGAGGATCTACGATCAAATCTTATCGTTGTTGGTAAATTTTTTATCTAAACTGTTAATCACTTTCATGTTTCGAAACATCGAATAAGCAGAAAGTGGAAGCAAGGGAAAACAGGCACCAGCATTAGGTTCTAAATAATCTAAGTTCAATCTTACGGATAGACCTGAAGTTTATAACGACAATTTTACAGCACAAGTTCATTTTAAAATAATAAAAAACATTACAATCAAAGGGAATTGGCTAATTCAAACTTCAGCATGTCAAACCAAAACAGTCCAAATAGGTTAGGCACTGATCTGATGGCTGATTCAAGGCCCATCCAGTTGAGGATTTGAATTTTAACATTATTCTCTGGGTCTGTCTTATTCCCTGAGGGTTGACTTATTATCATTGTGAAGATCTCCGTTGAAATAAGAACCAAGTTTTGCAGAGAAAGAAGGTTTTCATGAAGTCTAAATGCCGTGTCGCATAGAAAAATGCCATTGAATTGTCCTTTTATCAATAACTGTTTTAAATTAACACATCGACGCAAATAAAGTAGTTCCTCTTCTGTGATGGCGCTTTCAAATTCCAAGATCATGGTTTCTATGCTGCGATATTCTATCGTTTTATCTCCTGGTGCTTCAACTAAGGGAGTTCTTGATTCAATGTGGAGATTTTTGAGATTCTTACAGGTGTCTAGTATCATTTTGGTATATGGAGAAGGTAACAGGCCGGTGAATTTTGCTTCCAGATATTCAAGACATGGAAACATTTCTAAGAAAGACAGGAATGTTGTGGTAGTAATTTCGGGTGTTTCAACGTGCGATAGTCGGAAAAGGCAATCTCTCACAATTCGTAATTCCTGAACTCCCGTAAATGATCCACAATTTTTTTTAATTAAGTTCCGAGTGTCCGGAGTCATAAGACAACCGTAAATCAGGTCATCTGAAAGTTCTAGACATCGTAAACTGGTTGAGAATTCCTTCAGGGTAGGAAGAAACTCTAGTTTTATTAGTCGACTGCCACACTGTATCAATTGAGATATTTCTGAATAATCGGAAGGTGTTCTTACTCGTAACGATAAATTTTCTACTTGTCCCTCAGCACCGTAACACAGTTTTGATCTTCGTCCATCTCCGTTCTTTTCACTGCGTTGGCAATTGAATATATGAAAATTAAAGTGAAGACACAGATCATTGATTTTTAGAGGTGTAATCGATTTTGTTTGGGGATTATCTTTGGCTAGAGTACACCCTTGAAGATCAGCTAATGGTTGACCTCTAGATGTATTATTCGTTGGTGGCATCATACTGCAGTTCATGCAGATTTCGTGTCGATGTATGTATCGATGATATTCATAAGAGAGTTTCACTTTGGCACCAGGAAATAGTTCTGAGTAACTGGCGGGAAGGTGACTCTGCGGACATGATCGGACCTTATCTAAGATTACCTCTTCAAGGGCTGAAAAGGGGCTTTTCAAGCGATAGATATGAGCATTCTGAATACATTGAAACATGCGTGATTCCACAGGAAGTCGAAGTTGTCTAACTTTAGGAAATGACGCTACGAAAAAGAAATCATCTCCCATAAACCGATGCCAAACTATTTGGGAATGGATGAGTTCTTTATAGGTAAGACGAGGAACTTGTCCAATTGTGTAGAGAAATTTTCCAAACAATGGATCCCGGCAGACCTGAATTAAAGTGACATTTAAGTAATATAGATATGGTGGAATTGTCAAATCTTTGTCATCACTGGGAGAGACTATTGACATCTCTGTTGCATCTTCTATCATAACAGGATTCACAGTAACTATAAGCTCTCGAAGACATGCGAAATTGTTGCCCTCGAAAAATTTTAGGTAATCTTCTAGCAGTAAGGACTGGCTGGAGATGTCAATTACGGATAGATTAGAAGGGAACCCATCGTAAACTGTAGAAAAAATGGTTGAAAAGGCATTTTCTGGGGGTTCATTTCGACTGACGACTAAATTAATACGCCTCGCTCGGTTCTTTAAGAGAATCTGAAGTTCTGTTATGCCAGTGGAGGAAGAAAATATTACAGGTACTGGATTGAAATTTACCCAATTTGGGAAAACTTTGAGACAATTAAGTGCATCATCTACAGATAGACACTTGTAGATGTGTCGTGCGGTGTCGGGAAAATTAAATACTTGGAGCTAAAATAAAACGTATTGCTTAGACATTGGAAATTGTGTATGGTGCATGTTAGTGAAATAACGGAAAATCTAGTAATAGGCAATAAATTAAACGATGATATAAAGATATACTAGAGGTGAATTCCCTATATATAGTAAAAATATATAATATCACTTATCCATATATTCTATAATAAGACTATGGAAACGATATGGAGCAATTAAGTTACCTAGAAAATAAAATTTCAAGTGGATTAAGATAAGCTACATCAAAGGCCTTTTGACAATGGTTAGAATAGAATTTTTAATCCCATACATTGCGATTAAGCTTTAAAAAGAATAAAAAATCTCACCGTTAATGAAGCTGTGTCTTCAAACATGGGAATGGAAAATCATATTTTTGTATGGTAAATTTATTTATATAGAACAGGTGATTTTACGACGAATGGTGTCATCTTTTGACAATGTCAAGTGTAACCATGCACTCTGAAGCTAATCCAGTGTACAATGTGTCTAAATTCAGAGCATGAAGTAAATGAAACAAGCCACAACAGATTTTTACATGCGTATTTTTGCTTATGCGCTTGTAGAAAGGGCCAAGTTTTCGGAAAGAATGGAAACAGAAAGTAAATCATTAAGACTCCTAGGTCTTTATTATTATTTTCAAGTGTAAATAGCCAGACTCATACTATTTATTATCCTATTTACTCTTTGGTTAGTAGTAGGTGGATTGATTTCAGAATTTCAGTTATGTCTATGTAAAAGGAATTCGAAAAGATGTAATAGCGAATGAACGGTGAAATAGGCGCTTGAAAAGTAAATTAGCAGTTATCATAAGAAGAATCATGGGAAATGGGATCGAATTTATCAAATACAGGCGCTAAATTGAATTTGCTGAATGTTTAAATGACAAATTTCCCTCAAGTATTCAAATTACTGCAAAGGTTATTTTCAACCGAGTTTTTATATTTCACTCTTGGAAGAAATCCTAGTTATGCCTAATAAGAAAATGTTGCATAAATACGTAAAGGGAAGGCCGGAGATCACCAAGGTCTATTGTTAGACAATACTGTTGAGTGGTTCTGACAAAATCGCAAAATATCCCTCAGTATGTCCGCCCTTCTTTTCCGTTTTTAAACGCAGAGATGAACTTCAACTAACAGAGACCTTTTCTCGTGACATTGACAGGCAAACATGACATGTACAAAAATTTTATAGGCTTCGTACTTTAAAACGCATTTGCTTTTGTATAACACAAGGTCTTTTTAATGTGTAACACATTTAAAAGAGATATTTGATTAAAAAATCATTTAATTTATTAAAATTTATTTTAATTTATTTACTTTTCCCATTTTAATAATCATTCCAAAACGCAAAATCGACAATAAATGTTTTACTGAATTCCTTCGAGAAATCCCTCACTCAAGCTTCAACGAAAAGGATTTCGCTTTCGAGATACCAAGGAATATCCTCCTCATTGTCTCTTGCACTAGAAAGAAAGCTAATGCAAATTAATCAAGATGCCAAAGATATCCTTGATTGGACCAGGCTGCTATAGTAAAACGGCCAACAATGTCGATTTCTGCCTCCAAAGTTGTAAATCCCTACCTCTAGGGAATTCAAGCAGAAACAATGAAGTGAAAGGTCGCTGACTGAATGCAATTTTTTTCTCAGAAAAGAAAGCAACGCTTTTTCACTTTCGACAGGATCATTGTTCTTTAGGCACAACAATCAGTATGGACAACCAGTTATCCATTTCCGATTGCTTTAAATTTTATAGAAGACACATAATAGGATGTCATCCTCAACGTTGAAATTAGATCCAGTTTGAGTCTCTCCATAGGATCTAATGGAAAAGTAGTAACACTTATTCTTCCGACCCGAACAGTGAATATCCGAATCCCATGACTACACCATCTTACCCTTTCCTAACTCATAAAAATTTCCATTCGCCTGTTTGAATGGAATAATGTGTAGTAGCCTTAATAATAAAAAACCAAGTTATGTAATATTTTCAGATCAATATTTAAAGTAGACAAAATCGAAGATTTTACTTTAGAATTCAAGTGTCAACTTGTTATCCTTGGCCTATAAAAAAACAAGTCAAGAATCTGATATCCTGATTTAACTCACCATTTTCTCAATCCTCGCCTTTTAACTATTGTGCTCACAGTAAACTGCTCTTCCACAATGAAAATATGCAAAATTTTTCTATCTTATGTGGGTTATAATAGAATTCGATATGATACTTACGCTTGCAAACATTAAAAAACAAATTTATACTGATCGAGTGAACATAGGGTGAAAATTACAAGCTCCATAAAAATAATACAACATGAAATTAGTATCAATTAAATCTCAAATAACTTTAATACCGTTTGAAATAAACTGTGTTGGATGAAACTGGATATTTCTATACAAAGGAAATAGAAGTAACAAAGTCACAACTTCATTAATCTTATTATTGATGATTTTGAAATTTTACATAGTGGGTAAAATGCACAAAAATTTTAGGTCATTAATGAGTCTATTTCGGAGGAACTGGAGAAAGTTTGTTTTATCCCGTGTTATTATACAATTTGGGGAATCTGAGGCTATTTTGGAGTCTATTAAGGCTATAATTAGTGGGAACGTATATGAGCATACCCTAACCATTACCAAATGTTTAATTCAGAACAAAAGAAAAACACGAACTTTAAAAGGTAGAAACTTACGAAGCAAAATTTTTGATGATGCTATAACCCAATTAGCCACCCAACATAGCACGAATCACAGAGCTCAACAGTAAAACTGAATTGTCTTAATGGCAGGCTTTATTCCAAAATTATGCAAAGCAATGACAATCCAATTTTACACATTTTAACAAAAATGCGAATTTTATGAATAATTAACAATGACTTGTCGAGTTAATTTTTCTTCAATAAAAATTATCCAATTTTATTCAACGCCATACGCCTAAAGTTGTCTACTCATATGTTTGAGCGGTGGATCCACTTCAAATCTTGACGAGGTCATCTGAAGCGTACGGGGTGACGGCTGGGCCGGTGATTGCGTTGGGTCCCCGCAGTTTCGGGATGCCACGGCAGAGGGGGGGGGCAGCATGTATCCAGATAGATCTCCTTTGGATTCGTTTTCGGTTCGAAAGAACAGTTGCGTGACGAGAACGGAGATTTTTGCGATGGTGCACCTTGATGGACACTTACAACTGCAAGGAATTAAGAATCTCTTTTACTGTCTCCTCCACCTGTAACACAAAAAGTTGCCCTTCCCCATTGTCAACAAGTTGCTCATTCAGACTATTGAAATTCGGTGGAGAGTATAAAAGAGCGATATTTAGACCACGACAAATGTTATCAAATCGAGTGGAAGAGAACTGGGTGACATTTCTGAGCACAACAACTTTTGGTATGCCCTGATTGATGAATATCTTGCGCGGTTATTAATGACGCTACTGGTTGTGGGAGACTTAATGAGCATACCCTCAGGCCATTTTGAATACGAGTCAACCAAGATTATGTTAGAGCTTCCTCGGATAGGCTCAGCAAGTCTGAGAGTGATGTGAGACCAACCAAGGAAGGTTAGATTGAGAGCATACAAGATCATGGTGATAAGGAAATGCAGCATCGTCAGCATTTTGTGCAACCAATTTTGGCACTGTTCCATTTGCGAGGGAAGTAGGTTTAGCTAGACCAATTTCTTTGGGCTCTTTGTATTTTGCATGCACTGGTGCCGATCGGTTGAGAAAAAGAGCCTTGAATGTGGCTGCACTGACTATGACACTTTGGAGACTTCTATGAGTTCTGGAGAGGGCAAGAGTAAAATAACCTCCTTTATGTTCCTTCAGGTAGTGCATTGGATTTGTTTGGTAATGAAGCAAACAGGGTGTCGGGACTGATTGTTGCTCGGGCACGGTAGGCTTGGCGACAAGTCGTACTGGAACGACTTTAGGCATGGAGGATTCCACAGAGTGCGTCAGGCCCGTTACTTCTACACTATCTCTGACTGATGGGTGCAACTTCATGTCACCATTGGCCGCTTGAACTAGGAAGTAGTAAGGAGAATCCTGTGAGAACCAGAGATTGAGTCGAATTTTTGGAAGAATTTGGAGGAACAGTGGTAGTGGATACACTAGGAACGTCAGGAGACATTTGGCCTTAATTGTTGCAGAAAGAAACTTTATTTCCACTGATAAGCTTTCAAACATTTTATGAAGAATTGAATATTCGACTGTTTCTTGAGAACCTAAAGATTTTCTACTTATTGCATCGTGAAATCATCAGAGATGGTAAATAACGTGCTCATCACATGTTATAACCTAATTGGCCTCTCAACTAGGCACAAATCCCAGAACTCAATAATAGCACGTAATTGCCTTAATAGCAGGATTTACTCCAAAATTGCGCAAGTCAGCGACACTGCAATTTAGTCCATTTTAACAAACATAAAATTTCAAGTACAATTAATAATATGTTGTTAAGTCATATTTTATATGAAAATGATTCCTTTATTCTCCAAATAGTCATGTCGAACATTGAACGTATCACTCATACAATTGGTTTCTTTAGAAAATTATGAAAGAAGTGTCAACTGAGTGAAAAATGATTCGGGTGTAATGTCGAGTACTTTGTCTAGATTCCAAATATATCAAATTGTCTGGACATTAACAACGGATTTTTCCTATCAGTGCCATCCAAATCCAGTATTAGTGAAGTTGAAAAATCTTCTGAAATGTGACAAGCATCCAATACGTCGATTTGGAGTTTTGGTTGCGGCCTCGAATATGCTGGAATGCGAAATTATATCATTTAATTTTCTTGAGTTTAATTTTGGCCAGCTTTTCTAACTAACACTTAAAATCTGCCCATCTTCAATTTAGAATAAGACGAAAGCTTTATTGAAATATGTTAAGATGTGAGATGAACATTGCTGATGCCAATAACTGATGAAAATATTATTAAAGAGTGTTGGAAGAAGGATATCCTGTTCCTTCTACATAAAAATGAAACACATGTATAATTTCATTAGGACCAGAAGTAAAGGACCAACTGTTTCATTATCGTGGCAATTTAAGTCGTGCACCTTATATGCAATTTATAATATCAAGAAAAGTCTCCGAAAATTGCGCAATACAAAATATCGAAATGTCTCCAATTCGCATGCACGTGCGTGCATAAAATTTATTGTACAAGGAGAATATAAAATTAATCGATAGAGATCCATCATTCATAAGATAATGTTTGTTAAATCCATGGTTGCTTATAAGAAGTAAAATGTTCTCTATCTCTTTATCAAATTTAAAGGGTAAAATGCAAAAACCTTAGTTACTATCAATATTTCATTGCAAATATTTGTTATGTAATTATGATATTCTTTCCTACATTCACACTAAATGCACTTCAGCTATGTTGGAAAACATATCTACTACAGTAATATGAGATAGAGCATTAAATGCTACGTGTGTCTAATGTACACACTTTTTCCAAAAAATTATTAAACTTTATACGAAAATTGATTTTTGCAAAGTTTTTCGCTTGTAGATTATTTAGTTAGGCCGAAAGTGTTAAAAACTACTCCTCATTCAGTTCTTTAAACGCAGTCGACGCTACGCGTTCATTTAGATTGGTTGCATTATCCAACGCGGGTTTTTGGGGTGGTCTAGGTCTGCTTTCATCATTAAATAAAGCAAGCTGGATCGCACAAATGCTGAATCATCTTTCGATATGATGGATGTATCGGACAGTATGACTGACTGTAGTTCAACGGTGGATGTTCGTGCTCGACGTAGAAGACTTCATACTGAGGCAGAACAACGTCGTAGGGACGCAATAAAGGTGTGACATTGAATATTTTTTTTATTCTCTTCTAGCGTGGCTTTGATAGCTTACTTGAGCTCATACCTCCTACAAAAACCGGCGCAGCTAATTCACGTTTTAGAATGAGCAAAGCTACAATATTAAATAGATGTAATTTTTACTTATTCCACATGATCTTTTAGCTATTTCTATGATACTTAAGGGATCAAAAATTCAAAACCAAAAACGTCTGGAGATTGAAATGCTTAGAAAGAAGGTTCAAGCTCTAAAAATCCTCAAATCGTAAGATTGGCACCATTCATTTGTTTTATTGCTTCCCCTTCGTAGAAGCTATGAACGCATGTCAAGTGCGTCTAACTACATGACAGAAAGTGAGGATACAGCAGTAAGTGAACAGTATAAACTCCAGCTCTTCCAAATGTTTATGGAGAGTCTATTCCAATCTTTCGATGCCGCTGTCACGGAATCAACTTTTACCGGACTATCAGATCAAATTGTTAACTGGCTTGAAAACAGCTGCAAACCTGAGGTAGATTTTACTGTTTTCTTTTAGTTCATTTTTATCATTACATATTTTGTGTATGATATTGATTGATTTCACTATTGTATTGATTTGTTATCGAATCCTGATAATTTTAGCTGTTACATCAAACCATGGAGCATTTACTGGATACCACCCTACAAGATGGATATAATGAACTGAATTCCCAACCACAGAGAATACAACAAACCGCTTCTCAACCCCAGAATACTATGTTTGAGGCTCAAACAGCTACTGATTGCGTGGGGCAGCGGCAGAGAATATCATCAAATTCCTATCGCCGGCAATCGTTGAAGCTATCCAATAGTCTGGAAGCCGTACATGAATTACCCTTTCTTATGTCAGATTCATCAATGAACGTGCCTGATCGTTATCAACAGCCATCTGCCCCAGGTTGCCAACGTGTCGTCTTTAATCCCTCCACTACCTTTGGGCCATCACATCCTGTTTATTCTGATCAATCACAGCAGCATTTACAACAACAATCGAATTATGTGCGTCATCAGCCCCTCTTTCAAATGCACAGTTATCAGTCATCGGATGATGGGAACGCTATCAAGTTTTCAATGGAGACCCCATCAAATCCTCTTCAACGGCATTCTTCTGTTACACTTCCTTCACAGTCTACTCTCTTTCAGCGGTCACCGACCTCGAGCGGAATGTGTGCAAGTCGAAGTTTGGTGATGAATAGCTCTCTTCCAACGCATAATGTGGGAGCAGTTACGTCTTATATTTCTCCTCAACAAGAGGGATTATTTATACCATCACCAGTTCAGTATAATAGTGGTGTTAGTGGCGGGCATATGCTATTACCGAATGGACCTGTTACGAAACAAAATCCCTTTTAGGGACTCTCCCATTTTTTCATGGCTGGTATATTTCTCCGCTTCACTTCCTTGCATCTATTTTCATCCATCCTGATCAAATCGTTATCGTTTTTATGTGTTGTTGCTTGTCATGAAATTTCCATTCTATGTGCGTGTGTATGGAACTTCTCCTCCCTCCCTTGCTTAAGTTTGCCGGTAATTTATAACATCGATTTTATGTAAATAGGGTGATGAATAATTCAATCAGATAATGTAATATATAATGCGGTATTAATTTCACCTCAATAAATTGTCATTTTGAAATATAGGTGTGATTTTTTTTCCTGGGAACGTCGCTTAGTCTGAAGGTGGTTGATGACATTGTTTATATGAGTCGGAGGCTTTCTTATGAAATTGCGTAAGCTGCGAGCCAACAGTTTCTGTGCCTCAAGAAGAGCGAATTTTGTTATGGATTATGTTGAGTCACGATAATACCAGTCTGATCTTAATCTTTTTGTATTTGTTACGTACATAAAACTTGGGTACATGGGGTTTTCAAGGACATTGGTAAATGTTTACAAGGTGTTTATATACTTGAAGTTGTTGATAAAGAGACCAGGCCTTGAACAACACCAAATGCTTTTAGGAAATGTTGAGTTCTCACCTCTTAAAAGATCCTTGTTACTAACTAGAAGGAGCATATTTACAGTTACTTTGTGTAAATGAGCAGCTGAGATCAACATCATTGTTGTCGCCAAGCTCCAATCAAGGTAGACTTTCAGTCTCATCCTTTGATTTGACCAATGGTTTATACGTCCTAGTATTCATGTTCCACCAATCACGCATTTCCCCCAGTTTCATTGGGTGAAATTTGATCGATCGTTTCACTGCATTTGTTCTCTTTAACCAATGTGTATAGCTCTAGTTATTAAACTCAAATAAGCTCCATTATCTGGGACATTAAAGTTGAAATCAAATTGAAATTTGGGGTCTAAATGGTCTCAAATTTTAAGTTATAATACATTAGTATAATGGGAACATGTGAGATAATAATAGTCTAATAACTAAAATCTACACAATTAATTTGTGCAACTATGAAAAGCTACTTAAATTCTGGTCTATTACTTAATACCAAGCTCTTTTACTTATTAATGCCCTTTAGATTGTAATTAATTAAACCACGTTTTCGTAAATCAAAATCCAATAATTTAAATTTTAGCTCATAAAATTGGCATTTTCATAAAAATTAGAAATGAATAAATGGCTGTTGCAGTGTTTATATCTCATCCTGGTCATACAAAATTCGTATCAAGATTTGTGAGTTTATCGTTTTGTCCCTTTTAACATCATGTATATTCTGCCCCCGTGGATAAAAAATATTCTCTTTAATTTAAGTCCGTTCATCTTAGATTTTAACTCCATTCTGCAGTGGTAGGCATTCTTATAGTCATTAATAACACACTGAGTTGATAACTGATATGTATATTTAATCTCAGTAGTATAAGTTGATCAAAATTTAATCTCTTTTTTTAAGCTGCGAGATGAGAGCTATTTGAAAGTTGACGCAGTCTTGTCATATGAGTGCACCACTAGAAACGTCAGAGAAAGCCATAAACTAGTTCCCACATCCTTATAAAAGAATAGTTCATAAGCATTTAATTATTCATGACACCCTTTCCCGTCCGATTAAAAATTATACCATATCGAAAAAATAAATTAACATTTTGATCGCGAATTTTGTCGACACACCCTTTTCTTTCTCTCTGTATGTTTATCTTGTTTTCGCCTAGCCGTCTATTTTGCATGCGCCTGCAGCATAATTAGGCACAAAAATTTGTTTAATCGACTTTTGTCAATTAGCATGCAAGTAATTTCACAGGGACCGAAAAAATCAATACGAATTTATATTTGTGGCTTAATCATTGAGTTAATTAACCGCGTGGATTTTTCTTACTCCGTGGTGGGTAAATTAAATTCTTCCAGATTGCACTCGAGTTTTGCACTCAATGAACCCTCTACTTTGCAGAAACTCTTTATTGTGCATTAGTTAGTAAGGTGTGGCCCCTATCAAGAAACTTAATTCTGTGTTTGGTTTTTGAGAGCACGAAAAGAGTAGTTTTTAATGAACTGATGAAAAACGGAGTTGCAAATAAGCTATCATCTTCAGATATATGTATGTATTGCTCGCTCCTTAAATATTTGGACGATATTTAGAACCTCGCGTTAAACCCCATGACTTAAAGTCCAGAAGTGGTAAATATTGTTATGGTCCATGAAAGAGGTCGTGTGTAAGATATAAACTTGACTTATTCTCCATGCACTCTTAATGCGTTTAGCTAAAATTAGTTTGCATCGCTTTAGTAAGCAGTTTGTTTTTAGACTATATATGAGTATGTTTAATGGGACTTGGGTCTTAGTTAAAGTAAAAAGAAATTATTTGTTCGAACTAAGTTTGGAGATATGCTCTCATTTTCCTTATTTTAGAGTCTTAATGACGTCTTATTTTTTCGAGACAGGAAATAATGAATTAAAACGAGCAGACAATTTTCAAGTTTGAATGAATAAATCAAACATTTGTGATGTCTGAGCATAATTTAGGAAATTCGTTTCTCAGGAAATTGATATTTAAGTTTCTGCTCATACTTACTAAGAAGTATCTTCAGTATATTATTCACTAGTTAAGCAATTTTAATATCCATGTTGCATATTATTAGACGTAATTTCATAATATTAATGAAAAGAAAATTATTATTTAGACCTTCAATTTCGACCTGACCAACTGTAGTTATAGTATACCTTGGAGAGCAAACTGAGCTACCACTAACAACATAATCTTACTACCTTAAAGATATTAACTTCTACGGATTTTTCTAATAACCATCTTTATTAACTTCCCAAGCCCATTAAAGAAAGTTTTCACAACACTTGACTTACGTATAGCGAAGATATCCTGAAGCCGCATTTATAAGAAACTCACATTCTCCTGACTTCCTGTTGTTCAGACTTAACCGGTGCGGTTGTCTATCCGTATCACTGGGCGTGCCTCGATCTTGTGACCTCTGACTTGTCAAGGATTTAATTGATTCCATTCGGGTTTGAATCGATGACCTTTCGTGTATAAAGCGGACGTGATAAATATTACATTTCTGTTGCTAATTTCATTACAATTTTGGTGCTTTAATGAGTAAAGTTTAAGGAATTTTCTATTCAAAAACAGCAAATCATGCTGTCACAGGTAGCATTTTTCATTAGCACAGCGAGATAGGTTAGCTATGAGTATACAAATGAAAATAAAAACTAGTTAATATGGTCACTTCGTTTATATTTAATCGGAACTGCTTGAATAGAATAAACAGATTAAGCACCTAGTATACGGCTTGTCGATTAATTTGAACCTGTCGGACTGTTGTTGAATAGTATCGATGGTTACATTAGCATACTTGAAGTTAAGTTAAAGTAGATAAAGTTAACCAAACATATTTTCACCTTTGCTAAGCATTTATAACTTTGACACTGCCTAAAAAGGAAAACGGATCAACATCAAGAAGTGGAAATATAAAGTTGCTTGTATATAATTTTTGCAGCTATATTCCAGCACCAATTGCTTTTGCTTCGCTATTTGAGTTAAAGCAAGCAGGAAATATGGGATCTGGTGACCTACGTCCTCTATTTAAGGGCCTTTATGAGGAGCAGAAGAACAATCTCGACTCTGTAGGCCGCGGTAATATGACAATTTCTCGCAAAATACTCGTCAACATGCACGAATTTCTGGACTTGTTCATGAAGCCTCGTGAAACGGATTTGTGGAAACAAGTAGAAGACCAGTGTCATTCAGATTATAGTGAGCCACATTTTGTAAGATATACCTGGGTGCTATATTTGACTGCCCTACGTCAAGTAAATACTCGCCAAGATTGGATTGAATTGAACCCGTATTTTCATCCAAACGTATCGTAAGCTTTACTTTAATATTATAAATAGCACACTTTAAAGCGATTGTTTATGGATAACTGTATTTCTTAGTAAGACGAATATTACGCATATAATGAATTCAGCTATAGATTGGAACAATGAATTGTTTTTAGTTACCGAGAAACACATCATTCGAGATTACCATGCTTTAATGGTCTTTAATTTGTATTTTTGTGAAAAACCGGAGCTGAAACATGCATATCTCTGTCCAGATGGGTGTTTTGGTCGAATAAATAGGGAAACAAAGCAGTGGGAACTTGGGAACCCTTGTGAAAATGCAAATAATACTCAAACTGATCGGTGCTTTCCGGTAGGAATTTGTATACTACTTGAATGATTTCACTAGTTAAAATTAATATATGATATTTTTTACCGAACAGAAACCTGAACACTGGCCAGGAGTTATTAGTCGTTTGTGGAAACAACTAGGAAATCCTAGTGAAGGCTTAGATGACGATCCCATTTCTGGTGCCTTCTCGTGGCTAACTCGAAACCAAGGTTACCAGTGTGATTGCGAAGAGGGATATCAGTGGAACAATGAGGAAATGGTATGTGAAAAAGGTCGAAAGATTCTTAAACAATGCAATCCAATTACATTAGAACCCTGCTCTCTTCCTGGCACCAAAGCTTGTACATTAAAAGAGTAAGAAGTACTAGTTCTGCATCAATACAAATACGACATTATAATACTGATATATAATTATGATATTTCAGCTATACAAGTGAGGCAGATTGTCTTTGTCACCCTCAATATACAGGAACTTTCTGTGAGAGATTTAAAGATCCTTGTACGGATTTGAAATTTAATGTGACACTTCCTGATGGTCGCCAACTAATGTAAGTCCCACTTCCTACATTATGTCTTACGTCTGATTATTCATGAAACCTGTACAGAATATACTAATTCTTCTTACGAGCTCGGGCCTTCATATTTGGACTTCGGGGACAGGCAGTGTATAGCCTATTGGAAGTCGCTAGTTTTGGTTTGGGAATACTTGTTTTATAATACTCAGTTCCTTATTTTAAAAAGCTACAACTGCTCAGACTCGAGGAAGAAAAAGGGAAAGACCTGTATCTTAAAGGCAATTTAATTAAGGAATTGACTTTGTTAATGTAGAATTGGATGAATGATTGGCTGTCTGGTTAGCCAATAATTGTAGTTTGATAATCGATAACCTGGTACACACAGGATAAAGCTTATGATTTTCGCTCGAAAGCACCGCAAATAACTGATTTGGTGTCTGTTGTAATCAGCTCTTCTCTGTAGGATACCGTAACCGACTCTTAGATTCCCTGAGACATTGCACTAGTTACAAACACGACTCGACAACACCACAATACAAAATGATCCAGACCACCATATCAACACAAGACGCACATTTTCGCATCGATAGGTCGATCTGTATTCTCCGCCATTTACAACCGTAATGTAAATAAATTCGTTTGAATAAAAGGGAATTAAAAGAAGCAGGTATTAAACGGCAGAAAATAAGGAATTTTACAGATAAGAATTACTTTGGGAAAAATATTATTTTCTTATATGTAACAGAGTCCTAACAACTTTCCAGATAATCTTCTCCACATAGAGATAAAACAGAGACAGCAAATAAGCCATTATTAATATGATGGATAGAAACTTAGATAGTAAGCTTAAAAAGCATGCGAGAATGGGTTTCATTGGGTTGGACAAGAGATTTGATTCGATAATCAAACCAAGAGAATTGCAAACAAGAGGTGCCATAATTTCTTAAAGAGTAGGCTTTGTTCTAATTCAGCTCATGTTTGCTGTCACTCTTACTTGTTGCCCAAGAATGAACTATTAGTGCCTTCTGGAGCAAAAATTGATTTTGCCCTTCCTAGATCATTTACTAGAAAAATTAATGTTTTTGTTTTCCGTCTGCCAAAACTCGAAATGAGTTTCAGATAAGTAACATCCTGAACATCATTTTGAAATATCAAACATTGAGTAACTGATCATTAGTGCACATTAGAATCCAGCAAGTTAAAATGGTCTCATCAATGAACTAAGATTTAACTAAGATCTAATTTCTTCTTACTGGACTCACAAACATGACTCGAACCCACATGGTATATACTTTGTTTCTGGACGGACATTATTTATCCTATCGGTCGCTTCAGTTTCTTCTCATCCTTACTAACAATAACATGTATTTAAGCCTACCATGCACTTGACATCTTTACTCTTAGTCAAGACGGAAGGAAAGATTAGAATCATCATTAGTTCGATAATGGTATGATGTTTTTAAAAATTTCCCTCACTATAAAAAGCTATTACTCGACCATTAAATTACCTTGGAGATACAGCACTTCTGCTTATTTCTATTTAATTCCACTGGTTCGGATTAAACCTTAGGTGAGGAAATTTATCAGTAAACTATTTCATAAAAATTGATAGTTAAAATTAATAGTGAATTATCTGATTTTATTTAGTTATGACTTTACATACGACTAGTTTGGAGTTTATTATCATAATATGGCAACTTTATCAACGTTTTTTGCAATAACTAGGTAGTTATTTTTTTGGAGTGGCATTGCTTTATCCGTCCCTTGAATTAGCCTTTCCGTCAACTTTAAGAGTATTTTCCCTCGTTTAAGTGAGGCTATAGGAGAGGACCTCTGCCGTGTGGACATGGAAGGTACAGCAAACGAGAAGGAGAATATTGAAGTGATACGTCAAATAGATGAATGGGGAGGAACGGTTATAACAGAAGTGATCACCTCTCCGAAACACTCGCGTTGTGTTGGCAAACCTGGAACAGACACGTACTACTGCATATGCAAACCACCCTTCTCTGAGGATATAACCCTGGACTATCCTAATTGTCTGCATCAAGAGGGTTCCTGTGACTCTAAACTCTGTGTCCATGGGACCTGTGTTACTACTCCCAATCATAGGGGAAAGGCTATTTGTATGTGCTATGCTGGATACGTGGGATCAGAATGTGATCGAAGGGTAAGGCAATTATCAGTACCAATTATTATTATAACTGATTAGTTTTACCAAATTTCAAAATAAGAAAAAAGTCCTTCAAAATTTAACAAAACAATAAGGATTTTTCAATATAAACTTGGACATTTATATTGGTCAAAAGAAGAAGTCAATAATGGTGAAATTATTGGATGTAAATTTGCCATAAGTTTAAACAAAACACTTCATCATTTTTAAAATAATCTCATTATAGTTATTAAACATCTACTGTTAAAAAGCAACGACTAATTGTATTTACAAATCGTTTTGAAGTTTTTGCTTTTTAAAGGTCTTCATTGATTAGGACATTTAAAATCATAAAAGTTGTGCAAGTATAAAATAGTGGACAGGAAAATGAATTCTAAATAAACCATACGTAATATCACATGTGATCAAGGATTACTTTCATTCTAAAGAATTCGATTTCGTCAGTTCAAACACGAAAAATCAAGATGAGTGTTGAAAATCAAGTATATTCAACTGACTTGAGACTTATCTAACCCCGCATTGAAGCAATCATTTTGATTCAATTAATTATTCCGATTTTTCAGGAAGAAGAATGGTCAGTGTGGTCATCTTGTAAGCCCATCTGTGGACGGTTCAGAACCCGTACTCGGACTCGAATTATTTCTTCTAATGACAGGAATGGTGCACCTGAGAAAATCGAACAGGTAAGGCAGATAAGTATTAGTTCAACCTGCACTTTTATACATAACATTGTTTATCAAATATACTTCACAAAAGTGCTTGAAAGGATGCTCGAGGAGTCCCTTAGATATATATTTCATATATCTTGTCTCTCATTCTAAAGACTCTTCAATTGTCTCTTTGTAGAAATCTGCAAAACCGTATTAAGTCCGTATGATCAAAAAAATGATCAGTTAATGTTTGTGTTACAAATATGATTTGGGCATAAAGATGTGGAGCTTTAAATAGTATAGCTACCAAATAGAGAAGTAGGTAAAATACGTCTTTCTTGAAAAGTAAGGATATCTCTGGAGCTTGAATTCCAATTTGCGCCCCATTGTCCTTAACATCTTCAGAATACGTGAGGAAATTATTTCTATTGGAAAATGGTTTTTAATAAAATTGAGGACAATTGTGCTGATTTCCATGAACGGAGATTTGAATTCTTCAATAGCTTTATGGTCACATATTTCACGTTCCTCCCCTAAGTTGCCTGATGCCAGAAGAATGCCTACATGTGAAGTTGTGTGAGTTTAAAGGATGAGTGGTTGCGGGACTCCTTTCTTTATTTTGGTAGAACATTTAGTCTGTGTAAGCCATAGATATTTCAGTCACCATTCAGCTGGGTTTCTCTAATTTTGTAAGCTAATCCTAACATCACTCATCCTAATCCAGTGACCACCCTAGATCTAGCTAGCTGTACGGACTCGGGAACTTGAGAAAGAATACGAGATTGGATAACTGATGATGATGTAGGTGATAAGGGAGATTTTAGGAAACACGTGAATCAATCAACACAAAGATGTCTACAATCTGATAAAGATGGTCAATCCAAACTCAAAAATTGGTCTTGAGCACTATCTATGCCTGTCATTCACGTCAGTAACCAACTACAGGTCAGAAGAACCGTCTATGTAGCTAATTAGTTTATGCTATAGATTTAAGTCTATTGTAAGAAATCTTATTTGGCAAGTATATTTTGATCTGAATATCTGTTTAAAATATTATTTTCCATCTTAGATGGAGACTTGTCCTGCAAGAATGGGAAAGAACTGTCCGGAATCTTTTGTGGAGAGCTTGAGACGTGCCAACGTCAGTAAAGCTGGAAAGGCCGTCAAATTCGTTAGACTCATTGAAACCTCAAATCCAGATTTGCTGAAATTGTTGTCTGTGGCTGCTGCATGTGGTCTACTTCTCATCGCATTCATACAATTTCTTCGACTCGTTACTTTCATGCTTGTGCTATAACGCTGAAATGCACTGCTCATATATCAAATTAAATATACTCTATATAAAAACCTTGATAGCTTTTCCTGTCAAAAGATCATGAGTCTAATAGCTTACCTTAAATGCAGAAAAAGTTAATATAATTGAATAAAATAGAAAGTCAACAAACATATTTTTGAAGATCAGAAGAAATTTTAAATAGTGAGTACTCTAACATTATCGTTGAAGTAGTAAATCTGTGATTATTAGATTAACTCAAATACAACCTTGAAGACCATAATATAACGTGATATGTTAAGTAATAACATGGGATGTATTGACTTATGCAACTATTTTGCTCAAATTAGCTCAATTTGTGCGGGTAGGGATTTATATCTCGATAAAGCAGAACTGAAGTGAAAATATGTATGATAATAATTTCAACCAGTTTCATTAATAAATGAACACCTTAGCAACTAAGTTGATGCCGATGGATACACATTTCAATAATTCATAACACTTTAAATACAAGCGTTTCTCAAATTTCATCTCATTCCCATTGAATACATACTGGAAGCCCTCTGACTGAGGAAATTATATTTTTCTATCACCATATAAATCTTTACTATTATATTGATAGGTCGCGATTTTATGGCCATGCAAAAATTATGTTACTTTCTATTTAGACATCTTTGCATTTGTGTAACTGTCTTTTCCTATGAATAGGTATGCATGCAGATACATCCTTTCATGAAAATGGTTCCATGTACTGCATTTACGTCGAAAAATGTAGTAGTCTTCATGTCATCGGTGATCTTTCTAATTAGGTGGCCCAGCCTTGATGGACTGATTTGAGGTCGACAAACCGTTCATCAGAGTTTCACTACTGTATACATTAAATTGGTACAATCACTCCGGGACTGATAACTAGGCAGTTTGAAAGTTAGTATTAACCATCCAAGACCTTCAGTTAGTGCCTTAGTCCTGTGGATACTAATTAAAATTAGAAAACTTCAATAGAATGACGCTTCAATGATTATCTTGATCAAAACATTTCGAAGGTCATCATTTGTTTATGGATAACTGATGTCGTCTTATCGTCACCTTTGGTGAACTATCCTTTAATATGATTATTTTTACATAAATTGAGAAATTAGTTTTGGTTCTAAGTCAAATTTTATTTTCAGATGGTTGGAATAGCCATTGACAGATCGGAAAATTCTATTTTCAGTATCTCTAGACTCAATTAATCAAAGTGCAATCTACTAAAGCCAGAGTAAGAGAATTAAATTGCAAAGTTGTATAGAAAAAGTGATTAGATTAATTAGGCTTTAAGAAAATATTTCATCAACATCTTTTGTGATAAACACGACATTCGTAAGTGTCCACTCAAAATTAAGACAAAGAGAGATTACATTTCAAAAATTTATCCAAACAACTAATGTACAGTAGCAAGAACGCTCTACGCAATAAGTATACTTGCATTAAATTTAATAATGAAAAAATAATGCAATTCAATAGCATGATATACAAATCCCAACTGATGTCCATTACATACGCGGCCAAAAGTGCGCGATAATAGCGCTAACTCACGTTAATAAGTGGTCGGAATTGCTGTGAGCTGATTGGCCAACGAAACCCCCAGTATCCTGCCTACTCTCATTCTTCTGATTGGCTCGCCTCTGTGGTCGATGGTAACGATGTCATACGACGCGGGTAGGGAATTTCTACAGTCGACTCACTTGCGTAGGGTAGAATATTCCAGTTCAATATCCCTAAAATGACACGAGTTAGCATCGGCTTAATAGTTCTTATTTCCTGTTTTTCCACTTTTGAACCCACTCCTATTCAAGGGTTAGACCCATTTGAAAGAACGTAAGTTGACGCTGTTAATTTTGACACAATTTCAGAGTTGAAAATTGGTCCAAACAGTTATATCAATCTTTCGACCCAATGCGAGAAATTATGGGAACAGAACAACTCAGCAGAGTAAGTGGATTTAATCTACTTTTCTAATCTATTATAAATTTAGATGTACAGTGGCTCCTCATTTGGAGTTCAAGAAATGACGGATAGTTATGCAAGAAAGTTAGTTGATGATGCGATTTCAGAGCTGACCCATATGATCAGGAAAAAGGAGAAGGCACTAGAGGTAATTACATATTAGAAATACGTTTCAGTAAAGTAAGAATTTTCGAGGTATACACAAGTACCATCGAGATAAATTTTTTTCAGTTTAGTTTTATCTTTAATAATAATTCTTATGTGGGCAACTTCTAATGTTCTTAACTTACACAAAAATATTTAAATCTAGTATTCATTTAATTCTGAATATTCTTATAATTTGTTTTTTCGCTACTGACTATTTTCATTGAATATAGTCGCAATTAATTTTAATCAGTTCTTGAAAATATGATTTTATTGTTTGAGTTAACATTAATTAGAATACGTTTGCAAAGAAATCTACGTATAATTTTTAGAAACTCCGGAACAGTATTGAAGAAGAGTTCAAACTGCAAGAACCCTTGGATCATGATGAAGTAATCTTCTATCGATTTGTTCATTTCGAATTTTACTTCTAAAAACTGTATTTTTGAATAATTGTTGTGACCTTTCAGTGCTATGTTCGAGCCAAGTCAGTGAGCTTATTTCCTTATCTACCAGACGAAAATGGAACAGTTATTGTCCCCTGCAACGAATCTCAGTTTCTTCCACTGGAATCCGATCCTATGTTTGGAAATTTCTACATTAGCAGAAACATCTCAGCAGCTCATGTTCCAACTAACGTATATGATCTCTGTAAGTTAAAACGTCATGCATTCACGCCATTGCCAATGGCAAAGCAAGGAATATTACTTTAATGATGGAGAAGCATCTTAATGCAAAGAACAGTTAAATGGTAAAAATACTTAACACTTTAAACTTTATAAAGTGAAAACTCATTAAGTCGTCATTTATACACTAATATTATCAAACATGACGAAGAAAAAAGCGAAAAATATACTTACAATTCCAAATTCATATCCAATATCAAAGTTCCATTTTCTCATTGTGTATATAAAGAAACGTATTGGTAAAAGTTCTTCCAATTGTTGTAAAGGGATGGTCATCATTTCTAAAATATCGGCACAGTTGCTAGGTAAGGGAGAATGGTTTCTACTCATATTTTTGTTTTCTTCCTGTAGCCAAAGAGATTCGAATAGTTGGAAACTCGACGCATCATCTTGATGATGTATTCAAAGAGAATCTCGAAGAAGATCCCCTACTAAAGTGGCAGTATTTTTGCAGTTCCACTGGATTTTTCAAGTTCTATCCTGGTAAGATTAAATACATAGCAGGTTGCTAATAGGAACCCTCATTTAATGCTCATAATTGGATTGATTTTATTGCAGGAGCAATGTGGGAAGTACAGTTGGCAGATCTTAAGTTGGATTTCTTTGATTGTCGCTCAACGGCTTGGTAAGATAAAGGCTAGTATTTGAATCCAGCTCAAGCACTATTACTGTTGTAATCATTATTGTTCTCCTTATTCATTCTTCAAGAATTGACAGCTAGTTCAGCCATGATTATCCAATTAGAAGATATCAACATTTTTAAGCGATTCCACTTTCCTAACTTACGAATATTTCCTATATCGATAATTTTATTAATAGATGCTCGTAGATATTTTTTCTTCGTTAAACCTTTGAAGTCAAGTTTCACTATTCTTCTCAGTGCTTTGAATAAAAATTTTAGGTGGATTTCAAATAAACATTACAACAAATGTCGGATAGAAATTGAATAAACTGCCTGCATTTATTCAGACAAGTTTACTGAGGGATTAACGTTCACATCATTAATACTAGGTCACAGGTTTTGAACTCACTTGTTCATATTCATTCACACTTGTTGATACTGGTTAAGAAAGGGGTGATCGAATACGTATTCCTCGTCAAGAAGACGTTGTATTCTTAATTTTTCTAAGCGTGCAGGTACTAATAAATCAGAAGGAGAACCTAAGATTATAGCTAGCAGCTAACAACAGCAAACCGCAGTTTCAAAAAATAGAACACAGAGTTATGTTGGTCTGAAGAAACCTTTATGAGGATTAGGGAGAATAAGAGAGAAAGAGATGAGAGGGAAGTGTATGGGCAGATAAAAGCCCAGTGTGTGTGTGCGTGTATGTGAGTGGAAATACAAAGACAGTCTACGAGTCACCTGAGCAAGGACGCGCATGATGGTGCTGGTGTATTTTTAAATAAAACGGGACAATTATAGAAATAAGGATAATCGATAAACTCGTCTAGACATGACAGATAGAGGTTTGAGTCATAGGGACATAAAGACACCATTGCTGCTTCGTAGACGAAAAACCAAACTATTGCCATAGAGAATGTGATTAAAGAATAATTTGGGGATTCCATCAGGAGTTGTCCTTCTAGTGTTAGAAAACGCATCTCTTCACCCATCTTGGGATTTAACTAAAATATACGAAATATTTTCAATGCATTTAAGTGTTTTTCGTTTTTTCTAGGTACGTTGGCGCAGCCTCTTACCCAATCGAAATGATTATCCTTGCTGACAAGAGTGGAAGTATGAAGGGTCGGCGTAATACTATCTGCAACGCCACAATCTCAGAACTCTTAAACACTCTGACCGATGATGACTTTTTCAATGTCATTTATGTAAGTCAGTTTTCATTTATAATTCGTCAATTTTTTAAGAAAATTCATAATTAATATGTGCAAATGCATATGCATAAAAATAATATGCAAAAAATTAAATGCTCAGCCACGGAAAACTTCTAAACCCAACAAGCAGTTTAGTTATCCAAAAGAGGAGCGAGTAAATATAATTTAGATTGAGTTTTTCAATGAAGTTGCAAATTTTCTTATTTAAGTTTTCAGAAACCATTAAATTCGCAGAAGAATATATAAAGGATCGTCTGATTCAGGCTACTCGACCAAACAAAGATGCAAGTCAATGATTTTGATAATAATATCTTCATTTGTAAAGAAATATAATTTTTATTTGTTTACTTTTAGAGAATAGTACGAGGATTTGTGGATCATATGCCGAATGGAACCTCCAACTTTCGGGCTGCTTTAAAGGAAGCATTTACCTTGCTTAATATTGTAAGGAACCACCATGATTTTATATATGTATTATTTTTATATAATTGATAAGACAGTGAGAAAGCTAAGTAAACCAGCGCCGCATTAATGAAATAGGTCAAGTCACTCAAATAAGTTGTAGAATTCGTGGTCTGATATAATTTATGGTAAGTTCTATCTTCATTTGAAGGTACATTGCCTGAAATGGGCCGCTTTAAGCTATATTCCCCTGTTATTCGCCACTCCATATCCTCAGAAGTGCTGTTGAGAGGATGGGAATCTCTTAATATTTACAGTTACCAGATGTTGATCTATTTATTTATGGCTGTTTTTTATGAATAAAATTTTTAGTCAGTCAATAAGACTGGAATTAATCGCTGCAACAAAATGATTATTTTGATAACCGACGGTGTACCCGATGATTATGAAGATCTGTTTGAAAGGTACAACCCAGAGGTAACTACCTAATTTTGTTTCATACGTGACACTCTAAAGTTAAATTAACATCAGGGTTGCTGTGAATAATGAGAATATAACGATTGCGCTTCTACTTTCAGAAAAACATTCGAGTTTTCACGTTTCTTCTTGGTCAGCACTCAGCTGATGAGACAATACCTCGTAGAATCTCGTGCAGAAATCGCGGTATGTTTTACTCATCGATTTTTGTAGGAATTCAATCCCATGAATGTAACATATTATACCTTCTATTTTGCACTAAAAGAAAGATTACCGAAAAATCTCTGTAAGACCATCTGAATAGCGGTCGACAAGTCGAATTTCGCAGCAATCTTTTGTAACTGACTGCTTTTGTAAACAGAGAGATAATATCGAAATTTATAATTAAAATTTAATAAACTTTTAAAAAATCCTTTTTTAAATGTAATTTTTACACTGAAGGTCAAAGTTGAATGTTTTTTATCGTCTACAGGGATGGACGCCAATATAGCTAATTTGGCTGACGTAAAAGAAAATGTTTTGGTGGGTTTGATCTTTGTGATATGTAGTAACTAAATTACTAAAAGAATTTTTTTAATTTTCTTGATATATTAATAGAAGTATATAGACATTGTGGCCAGATCAAATGCTATTTTGGATGATTCTTTTGTCCGTTGGAGCGGCGTAACCAAACAACAGCTCAATTTGATTGTAAATTATATTTATTAAATGTATTGACGATGATTACACAGTTCTTATTAAAAGACATTTGCTTCCTATAAATTAATTCTACTTTATGCTCATTAGATATTCGAATATAAATAATCATTCATATTTATATTCATAATCATTTCTTCATATTTCGAACGCATCTGTTTTTTTTAAGGTTTTGTAGATTTTTATCACTAATAACTTAGAAGTAAATAGTTTTGAAATAATTGAGAATTTAGATATTTGTGGTTTTAATGTAAAATTTTGGGTCCAATTTATAAGTTTTTATATATTTTAGAAAATCACGCCTGAAAATTTTACCCGGCCGCATGAACCAACTCCTGTAAGCTATTACTCTTTGATAAATATTAGGATATAATCTGAGATATAATTATTTCCTTTGCCTAGAATGTGACAATGGTAGGGAATAGGACACTGATTGAGGAAGTTATGCAGGAAGATGAATTTGAACCAAGCAATTCCACTAAGGTAATTGAATAATTGGTCAAATGATCTTTGATTGCATGATTACTTTGATTTTTATTGTCATATTCATCAGTTCCAAAAGTTAGAGAAGACATGGATTCATGTTTGAATGGTTGTTAGACCGGCATTGCGTCCTATCTAGAGTGAGGGCAAACGCAAATCCTGATAGCGCGAAGAGAAATCAGACATCTAGGCCGTTCAGATTAGAGGTACCAGCATAGTATAAACAAATATTTATTAGAGATCTTGTAGATTAGGTATGTTAACATGAAAGGGCTAAGTATCTTAAAGGATATGAAAGATGGGCCAAGAGGCATGGAAGAATACATAGGTGAGAGGAAGCGACCACCTTGATACAACGATCACAACGATCCGGAGCTCAGGATCCTCAGTGATCTACGCTCTGTGTCTCTGTTAGTCTATGTGCTGGAGTGCATACGTCCATTTTGGGATGATGAAGTTGCTCGCTTAGTCTGCTCCCAGTTCTTTAGTAGCGACGTGCTTAGTGGCTTATAACATCACTACAGTAGCCTCTACAGGTATGGAAATTTTATAACGTAAAATCCTCGGCTATTATTATGATTCAACTTATCAAAAATATCTTGAATTCGATTTGTAAAAGAACCACTTTCATCTGATCTAAAAGTGATTATTAATTATTCAATCTCTTTAGCCACCGATGAAACCCTTTAAAACAAGAGAGAATCAATTCTTTATAACACTATCGAGAGCAGCTTACAACAAGACCAATGCAAGCGTAAGTATCAGATAAAATTATAAGTTTAAAATGGATCGATCTTGAGTGCTTTACTTAATTTTTTTCAGATTGAATATAATAAAGGAATCTTGCTAGGAGTTACTGGTCTAGACATTCCAATGGATGATTTTCAGGATGCTCTAAGGAGCTGGAAGGTTGGTTCTTTTTATTTTTCAGTGTTATATATTATAATTCATAAGATCCTTTCTTTAAATGTGGAATGTTTTTTGAAGGACAATCAAGTTAAAATAAAAATCTTACTTCTAACTTTATTTGCTTATTTATCTTTAGAGCGGACCGCTTTCGTACTTCTTCGGAATAACAAACAACGGATTCATCCTTTTTCATCCAGGTTATCGTCCATTGGTAAAATTCGTCATGTAATGATAAGAATTGACTTTTTTAGCATGGAACACAATTAAAACGATATTATCGTCACGTGGATGTGGATGAAGTTGAACAATCACTTGATTTTATACTCAATCCAGTGAGTCTAACATATTTGTTTAAAACTGGTAATATTCGACATAGTGCGCTAACTACTTATTTAATTAATTTCAGCACACTGCTCTTCCAAACTACAATTCTTCGGTGAGGTTCACATCATAGAATTACATGATGACACTTGTTCTTGATAACACATTCTCTAATATTTTTAGCTAAGGAGAATGATGATTGATCGATTGACAGCATCAACTATTTTCACAACTATCGAAACTCCTGAAGATTTCGTGAGTTTCATCTTATTGTCTACTTTTATTTAATCCTTCTGATCTAATAAACTTAGTTAAAATTTATCATCAATGATGTTATTTGGATAGAGATTTTTAGCTGCCAAGTTTACTTCTATTCGGAGTAGAGATGAATGAAAATTGAAGACACTGATCCTGAAATCCAAGGATTTTTCCTAAAATCAAATTGTTTTCGGCGCTTTATTTTCCAAAAGGCCTTATCAGCTTGATGTACTTTCGAGAATAAAATTAGCAGGAAGACTGTTGAACGGGTGTTGTACTGAATACTTCCTTCTCCAAATGTCGTTAAGGAAGGTTTGTAGATGTGTGTGTTTTTGGAGTAGCGAAATAATTTCCATTTGTCCAAGAACAGAAGAAAGTAAACGTCTAGAAATGTATGAGTTTAAGATTGACTGCCCGTATTTATCATGTCTTCAAAGTTACGTGTAGGTCAGATTTTGATAGCTGAAGTTTATAGTTACTGCAAGCCAAATTAACTTTTTTTGTTACCTAATGTCCTTTCGCCCAAATTATGTTATTATCTATTCAAGAGCAAGAATTATTATACTAAATCATGTGAGAGCATCTGAACTTGAAGAATGGCAAAATACTCTAATGAGGAGTGAGATCTAGAGAAAGACTGAGTAGAAATAGATGGTGAAGTTAAGGCACTAAATTTCTTACTTTGTTGGGATTCTGGATGCTTCGAGTTTGTCACTTTTGCATAATGAGTAAAGTTAATTTCTAATGTACCACTATTCTAAAGTTAAAATATCTTGATTTGACCCTAGGTTCTTGGGTTAATCAACTTCCATGATTTTCAGAAGTTAACAAAAATTTGATATATTTGAATGGCTAATTACTCTACCTCGAGTTATCTCAATTTTATTATTACGATCAAGAACAAATAGGTAAGATAGGAAAAGGTATAATTAACATTATCTGAGTGTATTAAATTTTTTTTAAGGTAAGCCAGAGATAATCTACCTTGAGCTACCATTCAAACGAATGATAAGTATTATAATCATCTATTGTTCTTGATGCACTTAGCTATCTGGTCTACCAATGGTAAAGAAGGTTTTCACTGCTCCGCTTCCCGACACTCCATTCGTGTTTGGTCTTTCGGTGAGATGGGTTGGTAAGACTAATCGTGGATTTCCTGTGCCAAGATACGACACCACTACCTTCTGGCGTCAAGGTAACGTCCGAGGTAAGATCGAAGAGATGACAACATAGCCCTTTGCTTTTATTCATTATTTATTAGCACTTATTTTTTATATAAAGAAAATATACCAAATAATAAATAAATTTTACTAAATGGAAATTGGAAATGGAAAATGATTTTTTCATGTGGATCAAAAATTATGATTGATTTTTCATGATTTGACTTTTTTTATTACTTATAAAAAGCAAAATCGAATAAGTATATCTGCTTCCACAATAGCCTTCTCAAACGCTTTATGATGGAATACGTAAATATTTCAATAAATTGAGTTTTATCTATTCACATTTGATTGTTTAGCTGCAGATACTCGAGTTCTCAATCCTCAGTTAAAAAATCCAGCTGAATCCTGTGAGCTTGATGATAGTCTTTATTATGGATCAATGTTATCCCCAACGTGAGTATTTTTCATAATTGAGTTTTTATCATTATGAGGTTGTTAGATGGTTTTTCTAATGTTTTTTTCCCTCTGAATAGACCATTTTGCAAATTCCGACGACAACAACTGATTATTTTCCTGAATGATCCTCTTTGTGCCTTAAGAAAAGCTGTCACAGACAAAGCGCTTCGAGAAGAAAATGATTGTAAGCCTTTGGTAGATTAACTTTGCTTAAATGAAATAAAAATCCACCAGTTAATGCAACCATCGCCTCTATCTCTAAAGGTGATTGGGACCATGTTGGAAGAATTTTCATGGATGCCAGAGCGACAGCTAATATTTATGATCATTGGAGAAAAATGACTAATCATCAGGCTGTCAGAGAGTTCGTTTTTATTTCAAAATCTAATAATGTGCTTGTAGGTTTGATATCAAACAAGCTTTCAGTATACATCAATCGGGCTTCCTTCGATATTATAACTACTCTGAAGCTACTTTTGAGTAACTTTACCAGTACTTATTTTTAAGCAAAATGCGGTCAAATGTTTTTAATGAAACTCCTGTATTTTTAGAGGGTTTTTAGATGAAATTAATAAAGGTGTCGAGGGACCTATCTACAAATCTACAGTACTTCAGTCAACATTTTATGAAAATATGAAAATGCTGGTATTTAGACCACCTCCAAAACAGAGTATGTTCCCACTTAAACAAAGTGATTGTTAAATAATAATCCTTTATTAGTTTTCAGAACTTATATAGAAAAAAATATAACTGTTCCAATGGTTGTTTCGGGAGTGATAATCAACCCCTCATCTGAAGCAGTTGCTATGGGAATAGCGGGAATTCAATTGAGTTATCAGAAGTTCGTGGAAATATTCGATTCAATTGCTAATGGCTGTGATTCAATTGACTGTATCAAGTGTAATGGTACTGGGATGCAGTGTTTCTTGACTACTACTGCAGGTCAGATTATCCTCTCAACTCATGGTGAAAAAGCTGTATGTTATTTGGCCCTTGCTTAAATGTACTGGATATAGCAAACGGGCTATATTTGATCAAGATTCTCAATTACAGGTCAGTCAAAACGTTAAGGAACTGGATTGCGCCTTAATGGAAGTACTTGTTGCTGAAAATATTATAGTAGAGTAAGTGGGGATTGTTTTATTTTTCGTTATAAAATTATTCATATATAATATTTGAATGATCATTTTCTTGTAGGCATGAAATATACGATTTTCAAGCTATCTGCATTGAAGCAGTTACACCAGATCTCAACTTCGCTTCAAGGTTATTTTCTGTGAGTTAACATGTCAGATTTATTGCATAAGTTAGGATGTTCTGAAGCTAACAATGGGGGAAAGAACATTAAAGCGGTCCATGAATTTAAAAAAATTTTGCTTTTAAATTAAATGAAATCTACAAATTGAATTTACAATGAACAGTTAAGAATGGCAAAGCGCCCCCCTTTAATCATATTCACTAATGTTGAAGGAAGCGTTATCTAAATTAGCATTTAATAAGGGATCTCATAGCTATTCCTTGTTCCACGGCAATAAGATCTCTCCCAGCCATTGTTACCTCATGCTGGTCTGCATGCTTGCAAATACTCCCGTGCTAGCTAGCCGGGTTGCCAGCTTAGTCTGTTTCCAATTCCTCAGAAGCAATGTGCTCGGTGGCTTACAATGTAATATTCCAATAAAACTAAAGTAGCGCTAACCCCAAGTAAAGTTACCGTAATAATCTGACTGAGTTAGGCATAAAGTTGTTCGTCTTTAATCTAATGATATTAATGACTGCCAGTATAGAACAAACTTTTCCCAAACTAGAAAAATAAGAGTTGAGACAGACCGGTGGTGTTTGGATGATGGCACAGGAAAAGAGAAAGGAAAGTATGGATAGTTGGAAATAGGAGAGCTGGATTATACGTCACAATTTTGTGTGTGAAGGTGAAATTATTTTAAAGGGTGAAATAGAAAGTTAATTGGTTTGATCTAATCTATGGTTCACACAGCCACCTATTGGTCACTGCATTCGAATTTCATGTTGACTGTGTTTGACCTGGTTTATTTGGCCAAGTGGGTTAAGCGAAACTATGGCTATTGGATACTACTGCGCGTTCTAAAAAACGTACTCTTAATCACCCCATTTTTACTCATTTCAGCCCATTGCGTGTATAATCAAACTTATCGGAAAAGTCATTAACGAACTGATAATGTAATTATTTTGTTATTATCAAGTATATATATATATATATGTACCGACTTTATCTATCAACTCTTCTATTAACGTTTATAGTTTATATTACTCAAACGTATTATACAATTTTTTTTCCTTAAAGTTTTCTTACATTGCGTTCATAACCATAAATTTTAGTACAGTTTGTGGATTTAAATTACGCTTTAGGTTCATAACTTCTTGGTGGCTACTTGGTCCTAAGGCTGCTGCGCAAGGTATGTTTATGAATAGTTTTGATATCTTTATTAATATTTTATAAACCGACTTTAAAAGTATAAATATAATTAAAGTTGGTCAAAAAGTCAACGAAGCACGATAATTGGTTGCTTTGAGCTTATTTATATACTACTGTAGTGGATGCTACACAAATAAGCCGTTTTGGTAAACCTCAGTGATCCTCTTAGAAGTCCTACTAGTTGCTAACACGTGCAACTTGCCTCTAGTAGAGTCCTCTAGTATACATTTGTCCCAGATATCAGCTAGGCTATGGCCAAAGTGTCAAGAACAAAGAAAGTATTGAATGGAGAGTTTACTGTACTCATATTTAAACTATCAGCATGTTTGGTCATTAAATATGATAACGCCACGCTGTAGGAATATTGATCGCTGATTGGCTGGGAAGACCACCACACACGTCTGCACTTTCCAGAATTTTCTAGCGCACGCGATTTTTCCTTGATCAGCCTTGGTAGCGTTGTGAACTCCATAGTACTTTGTTAGAAATTAAGCAATCCTTTAGAATCATTATCTCACTTCAAATTGATTTTAAAGAATAATAATTCTTTTATTTAAATTTTATTAGGGATGTGGGAAACTCTGCCCTCAATCCAGAGCGAGTTTACAAATTTCAATGACCTCAAGGCTCGATCGGACAGTTCACCCTATGGCGTTCGAGATGGAAATGATCAATTCAGCTATCCACAATATGGTGATATCGATTACTCTCTTCCATCCCGAACTGGCGGCTTGGGAAGCAATCGTGATTACGAAATTCTGAAACCGTTTGAATCTCCACAGACCTCATTCACTGATCCTCCTCCCCCTCCTGCGTCAAATACTGATTCACCTCCAAGATCTGAATCGACGGAAAGCGCAGGTGATGAAGAGGATGGAGAAAGCGCAGAACTTCCATTTTTCTATGAGACGGCTCAATTCTACTCTCAGAAAAATTATGTATTTGAAGACCCTGAAGATCCCTGGCTAATTCAACAACAAGCTTTTGCCGAGCTTAAAACATGTTATGCAAATGAACCGAATTTAAATCCCCCGCCACTATCGACAACACCAATTCCATCAGTCTATTTAAATACATCCATCAATGAGACTCTTGACGTAATTGACCTCACTGACGCGGTGAGCCCTTCTGGAGAACACGTTCAGATATACTCCAATAATGTGACACTGGTAAATGCGACTGCAGGTAATGCTACAAAGACTTCCACGTCTCGCAAAGTGAACACTATACCTGGAACCCTCCTGAGATGTGTTCAGCGTATAGTACAAATGAGATGTCACGCTGCGGTCCATAGTAATAATCAAATCGGTCGTCAGGCTTGTGAGGTCATGTGCGATGCTGTGAGACAGCGAATGCCCCAGCTGACAGAATTCTTGCATGACTGCAGACAGCCTCTGGATGCCTGCACCCAGAGACATAGTATTTTCTACTTAAATAAGGGGGCTCATGCAGTAAGTGTTCAACAAGAGACATACGGAGGTGGACCCAAGCCAAAGGTGCACACTGGAACCTATTGTCCAAAATGTGGAAATATGTAAGCTTTATTAATTCTTTTATCCAATGTCATCAACGTTGTGTGTGTTTTGTTATTTTTTAACCTTTCAGTGATTACGCCATTGCCTCAATACCAAATACCAATCTCTTACTCATTGTAACTTCTAAACTACCTGGAAAACCTTCAATCAACTGCAATTGTGAATGCAAAAGGCGTTATCGATATGGAACACAGCTAAAAGATATCCTTTTAAAAGGGTTATTTATTTTTACAGCAATAGTTGATATCAAAAGTAAAGTTTAAGCTAGGAGATTAGATATTTTCTTTAATTGTTGCTCTGAGGAAAACTTTTTTGTATTGCTTGAGTAACGTAAGGAATGAATTCATATCTATAAGAGATTGAGTGTTTTCTTTACTATTTTGAAATAATAAAATATTGGAATGAAATAAGAGTTAGCCTTATGAATTGTCTTATTAATAAATGCAAACTTTACATTAATGTCATCCTTAACCGCCTAAATACGTGATAATTCGGTGCCGAGGACTCAAACCTACCGACGAGATCCAGTGACACCAAAAACTTGTGAAATGGTTTCTTACAAGGTGAGTAGAATTTATAATTTTAATATATTTATTTGACGTTTTATTCATAGTTTGGCAAAATATTAATCAAAATGAGGTAATAATTGGATTTGTTTATTAATATTCTAGGCTATGTTAGGAGGTGATGTTTTATCAACACACTCAATCATAGAGAACGTTTAAAGACATCAGCTACCAACTATCACGTCTGCAGTATCTGTCTATCAACAGATTCTTGATGTTATTACCAAATCATTTTGGCAAAAATGAATAGTTAAATTTCGTTTCGATGGGAAAGACAGGGCTGAAAATATTAGATTATGTTATTTTCTTGGCCTTAGATTTTTATTTGTCCTCCACCCCCTCCCCTCCCCCTCGTTTTTTTTTAAAGTTTGTCAGGTTGAGATATTCGAAGATCTTATTTTAGAGTTCTTTTGAATTCAAACGTTGGACGTTTTTATCATTTCACAAACAAATCTATTTGATAGTAGAAAAAAAATGTACGTTTCGAATTGTAGGACGAATGGATGGATGGTAGTGTGGCGGATGCTACAAAAATATGTCCTCTTGCTACACCTAAGTAATCCTTCTAAGCAGTTCAAATAGCCTCTAGCAGAGTCCTCTATCATCAATTTACCTCCAAATTACCTAGGCCATGCCCGAAGTGGTAAGACCCGGAAAGATGCTGAGTGTAAAGGGTTTATTGGTCACGTCTATGCTACCGTGATTCAAAAGCTTAGTCATTAAATACAAAACCACGCTAGGCTGCAGGGATCTCGATTGCTGATTGGTTGAGGAGGTCTCTGCATCCGCGTCCGCGCTTGTTCTCTACGCGACCGGTTACATACTGCACCTCTCAGAAAGTTCTAACGCACGTAATTCAATCAGCCTTGTTAGCGTTGTGAACCCCACAGCAGTGTTTGTCCTAACAGGTAATTTGTTTTCAAATGTACAAATTCATTCATCAGATAGTCATATTTATCAATTAATAACAGCCCCATCGAATAAACGACATTTTTTTGGATTTTACACAACGAATTTCGACTTTAGTAAAGATGTTGGAAATGTTCAGCTTTCTCAAGAGACATGTTCCTAAGTGGGAAATTTAAATTTAATAATTAACTGAAAGTAGTGAATTTGTAATGCTTTATTTGCTCTTGAGATTAATGTTTGCTTTAATATTATTTTTATTTTATATATTAAATAATTATGTAAACATAACAGCAAAAGAATTCGGTTATCTCAAACAAATTTTATTTCAGGTTGAAAATCACTCGACATGTCTCAATGGAGCACAATGCTATTTTCCCAACGTATTTGCATGTATAATCGCGCTTTTGCTCTCCATGCTCAGGTTTACTTAAGACGACATTTATCCAGCATAATGTCGCTGATATGGGAAAGAATAGACGTTTTCATCGCTCTAATGAATTAGCCATTTATGTGATATTTGTAACTTTCTGCGGTAATGTCGATAAATGAAAACAGTTTAGTCAAAAGAAATATATTCTCGTGTTATTTTAATAATTGAGAATTAAGATTACAATTTGGGCATCGATCTCTTACCGATAAAAATGTGCAATTGTCTGCGGATAGGGAAAATCCAAAATTATTCCCGTTGGATAAGATGAATAATATTCATCTAAGAAATGGTAAATTAGCGACTTTTTGTTAATTATTAATAAAATTTGTTAAATTGTGCTAGATAACGATGCCGTTGCTTTGCAAACATAGATGAACTCTATTATGTGTCCAAATGACGAAACAATTTAATCAGGACGGCGCAATGTAAAAATACTGCAAAATTGCACCTCATGTTAATCCTAAAGAGGTCAGTAATTTTGCATGATCAGATATTAACAAGTAAGGATCCAGGGAATCAGTGGTCTACTGGTTATTGGCGTACTTGGCTAACGTGCCTTAAGTTTGAATCAGGCAGCTGCGCATCAGTAACGACCTCAAAGAATAAGTAATCCAAATCTACACCATTTAGTTATATTAAATCTGGATAAAGTTCCAACAAAAAGAAGTCACATTATTTATTATTTTGGTATTGCTATGGAAAATTATAGAAGCAAGTGTAATTTTAAATGATTTCACAAAAGAAAATGTTAGAAATGATATTTGTTGAACACCTATTGTTTCAGTTTTTATTTGACAGGCCTGTTTAAAATATTATTTTAACTGATGTTATTCACGTTACAGCAGCTATCTTAGAATAAATATAGATCTTCCACTCTCTTCACACGAAACTCTATGAGGATATGAATATACTGCCGCCTTACATTTATTTTGTACTTTAAACTGGTAATAGAAACAGAAGCTTTGTTTATATGTATAGAGTGAGCGGTAGGGTAAATAGTGTTGGCTAAATTAATAAAAACCATGAAGATGAAACATCACTAAAAGTCTAGCAGATCACTCAGAGTAAAAAGTGAATACGTCGTGTGCACTTTGGACTCAGTTACTATTAATAATTGCTATGCAAAGCCAATCGATCAATAAGTTCTAAATATAGGAGCACCTATCCCACTCTTATCTCGTTATCAGATAATGTAAATAAGAATATTTCGTAGAATTTGCCATGTGCTAATTTAGTTGCCATTTACTGTGTATGATCGACATCTTAACACTTAATAAAATTATTCAACTAGTGCAAGTCGTGCACAGAAAATTGCAATTAATGTTTCAATAACTGAGCTTTTCATAGCGATCAATTAAAATTAAAATTTTACTTATGTGACGCTCAACTATTCGGATTTCTAACTTTACCTGCCCATTCTTGTACCTATTTACTCCGAAAGGGCGTTTAGGACTACCGCCGTGAATATAGCGGTTAAGAGATATCTTCTGTAGGGGTTTGTGCACAGTCCTCAGTAGATTACACAAAATTCAAATTGTAACATAGGTGTGGTATATTATCTCTTTAAGGTGCTATTTTGTGTTTTCAAAAATATCCAGATTTTCGACAGTAACTCGAGGTGAAAATGATCGGTACAATAAAAATATTTTAATCATGATGCACCGCTGTATTAATTAGTTTTCTAAAAAAGATACTATTTTAGCTAATTTTGTATAGTTTTTCAAAATCAAGGAATACTGTCCTTTATGTTTACAACAACTCAAATAAATAGGTCTTGAAACTCATTAAATTACAGAAAAAAATAAAACATAAAAAATATATTGAATAGTAATATAAATTTGAATATTTTATGATATTTGCTTTTACTATTAAACCACTAAAAATGTAGCTGATTTGTTTTAATCAGCACTACCATCTCTGCGCTGTCTGAAGTGCTTTTGCGTGTTTTAGTGTGAGTCTGGTCGGAATGAAGATCCGTTTGCTTTCTCGTAATCCTGCCGATTACCAGCGGCAAACCAAGGATGATATTTTTAAAAGTATCTTTTATTGTTCTAAATTTTGTTTTTTTCTAGTGCCTCGTAATGTTTCGAGCACCGAGCATCCTTTCGCAGTCGAGAGGGAGTATATAAGGGCACTGAATGCCGCTAAACTTTCTCGAATGATGGCAAAACCGTTTATAGGATGTCTTGCAGGGACAACGGATACCATGACCGTCATGTCACTTAATACAGAAAAAGTCGGTCTTGCTGTTTTTGGCACTTTTGATGGAAAAGTGAATCAGGATATTTATTCTTATTTAGCCTCATTCTAGATACAGTATTGGGATGTCGCTCGCAGGAAATTAATACACGAAGCAGAGGCTCATTCCGGAGAAGTACGGGGAGTTTGTCAATACGATAAGTCGCAGCTTATGTATACCGTAAGTTAATCCAGGTTTAATTTATTTCCTATGTCATTTAATTCCGTATCTGATGGTAATGTTTTCTTTCAGTGTGGTGTTGATTCTCAGCTAAAACAGTGGCGTATGAATCACGATAACATTGTCGAAGGTTGGTCCCAACCTTTGAACACAGTCCTCCTAGAACAAACACCAATGTGTTTAGATCATCATCCTAAAATGGATGCGTTTATTATTGGTACACCTCAGTCCTGCCTTTTTTATCACTCCTCTCGAATGGATGTTCCAGTTCGGGAATGGACTTGGGGTTACGAATCAATTCACCACGCAGCCTTTAATCCTGTAGAACATAATCTTGTTGGCATTCTGACCAAGGACAACTCTGTTGTGCTAGCTGACACGAGAGAGGATGCCCCTCTAAGAAAGTTAAAAATGAACCTTAGGTTGAATGCACTTTCATGGAATCCTATGGAACCGTATGTCTTCACCGCTGCCTGTGAAGACTACAATCTCTACACCTATGATGTTCGTTTCTTCAAACATCCGAAAAGAGTGTATATTGGTCATATAAACACTGCAATGTCGGTGGATTACTCGCCCTCTGGTAGAGAATTTGTCTCAGGAAGCTATGATAGCACTGTAAGTTTTTTCTTTAACGCCATTTTATTCTATCTGGAAACCGGTTTTAGATGTAGGTATACCTTATCCCATTGTACTATGAGCCTTCCGTAAATATAATTGTATAGGTCTATGAAATTTCGAGTTATTTGAAGTTCCTCGGAATAATTAAAGACAAATTGTTATGAGTTAGGCGTTTTAACGTAGATTCATTTGTAATCTCAATTTCATCCACACTGTTTGATATTAAGAAATTAATCTGATGTAGGGAGTGGGTTTCTGATTTCACTGGAATGTTGATTTGCCACCATCTACTCAAATCAGGTTTTTCCTTCATCTTTAGAAGATGAAAACTTATTTTCATGATTCCTTTGCCAAATGAGACATTTATTTTATGCATACATGCAGTTAATTCAGTTCTATCCCGATTAGATGATTGATGTACGCTTTTGATACTTACAGTGTTTTAAATTTCGCTCTTTATTTGAAATGCTTGTCCAATTTTGATAGCGCAGGCATTCCACCCCCCATATTATATTAGCTTGAAATTTCTTATTACAAATCAGCTAACTAGATTGTGGTTAAACTAAAGTAGGATAAATCCTAAATTATTTCCATTATTATCGTGAATCACTTGTTTTTTTTTTCAATCATTTTCTAACATTTACTATTTATATTCTATGATTGTTTCATTATTTTGGAGGCCCCCAACGGTATTTTTGTTAACTTGAAAGGGAAAATCTGTCCTCATATTAAATCTTTTGGTCTTAAAAGTACATACGATATTATCTTCGCTTCCCAACCAAAGCCTAATGTTCATGGTTCAAACAGTACCTCTTTCAACAGTAATCTAATATGCATTACGAAATGTGTATGGTGGTGAACAGTACCTGCGGCGTAGCAGTTAGCGTGCTCGTCCGCACAGTCACAGGTCACGGATTCGATACCCACCCATGCACACTCAGTTTGCGGTATGACCAATGGCACTAGTTAAGTCTGTTTGATAAAGACAAAGTCTCGAGATTCACCAGCAATATTTCATTATGTTACCGCTCTGCTTATTAGGCATTTTTTAACGGTTAATTCATGCGATCCTTTCCCTTGAATCTAGGTTTGCGTCGATTGCTATATGTGACTAATTTGTTTTCCTATCCCGAATTTCAGATCCGTATCTGGAGCGTGGATCAGACATCGGCAATAGACGTTTACCACACAAAGCGGATGAAGCGTGTACTACAAGTGAAATTTACCCTCGACGCCCAGTTTGTCCTATCTTCTTCAACGGATCAGAATGTGCGTTTATGGAGAGCTCACGCCTCGGAGAAGTTCGGTCCAGTGAAACCACG
>CAADRB010000019.1:776414-818680 GCA_900708905.1 Hymenolepis diminuta
GTATTTTTCATTATCTGGGATGTAAGGTAAATAGTTCTACGGATATAATTAGTGCAATAGCTCCCAATAGTAGTCCCTTTAATACTGGATGAGCAGTTATTTTGAATGAGCGTCTCGACCAGAAACCGAACTAGGTAACGTATTGGGGACTACTCAGAAACAGCACTTCTTGAATAAGTCCAATTTTCGATCCCTATTTCAGCTGCTCAGATAGAAACATGGGGTAGACATGGCATTGGAAGTCATCCTCAGACACCCATGTTTCAGAGGAAGACGCTGAGGAGTTGGGTACCACAGACTGATAATCTAAACTTGGGGTCAGCTATCCACTTATTGTAAAATTAGCTAATATTCTATTGACAAATTTCCAGTATATTGATGATATTTAATTTAAGGTTGGCTTGTGGTAGTTATTTATCGATTTTGTAGCTTAATAATGGATTTAAGAAATATTGCACCTCGATATCTGTCTTGTTATTATGAACCATGCTTACTTGAGGACTAACGAAACCAATGTGTGCCCAATGTGACCTCACCCTCATCTTAATTCCCTCATTTATTGTTACCTAGGCTGTATAGACCTCCAGTTTTGTTAAATATTTGGAGCAATTTACAGGATGAGTAAGGTATCTGAAGCCATCTATATTTTTGTAATTTAAACTAATTCGATAATAATAAAGGTATTTTTATATCGGAAGCTCTCGTGACAGATACTAATAGTATTAATGAAATGAAAAGTCACACTGTAATAATGTCGATAATAGCAAAACATAGGAATTTAGAAGCTCCAAGGTTTCTAAAACTCGCCAGATCTTTCGTTTACAAAGTTAGAGGAGATGAATGAAAACTATGGAGATGGATTGGCCGCCACGAGGAAGAGAAAAGAGCATTGCCAACGCTCTGCTGATCCACCCAGAAGACCTGAATTTGTAGGAAGACTACATGGTATGATGGAAAAAATCGTGGAAAGTCAATGTTGACAAACATCTTCAAGTGTCCGAAGGAACAACAATACATAAGGCATATTGT
Organism: Hymenolepis diminuta; assembly: GCA_900708905.1. Taxonomy (NCBI): domain Eukaryota; kingdom Metazoa; phylum Platyhelminthes; class Cestoda; order Cyclophyllidea; family Hymenolepididae; genus Hymenolepis; species Hymenolepis diminuta. The sequence continues at coordinate 777,444 of CAADRB010000019.1, forward strand.
TCATCAAGACCTCGGATACAAATCTCATACGTTCTCGGGCAATGTCTTCAGTTTATGTGGACAAAAACAACTCAAGAGAATCGTTTAATGCATGGAAAGCAACTCTTAGACAAATTGAAGCATCCAGAAGAAGAAGAGTGTCTTCGATTGTGTGTGTCCACGCACCCTGTATATTCCATAATTAAAATGAGTGACTTAGTGTGTAGACGCCTATTCATTTACTGTTTGCTCTCTGTTAGCGCTAGGACTAAGACGTACCTTACGGCGTCCGGGAGACGGTATCTGCGAAGTCCCTGAGAAATCCAATAATGCCTTTTCCTGAAACCGTTATGAAAGGATAAAAGAAGCCTATTGATTTCCTAGAAAGCCACAACTATTCCCCTCCCAAATATGACTAAGACATTTATCATTGAACTGATTTTACTCATTAACATTTTCTTAGTTTATTTACAAACCAAGGGTGATGAGATACCCATCACCATCAAGGGGGCTTTGTAGGCATGTCGTTAGTCACACGCACACAGTGTGGTCTTGTCAACCGAGATCTTTAATACCACACATTGTATGTAGGAGAGAATAATGATTGACAGCATCAACAGAAGTAGAAGTGAGAAACTGAAAAAGACTATGCGGCAGGGGAAGAGAGTGCAAGGGGCAAATAAGATGAGAACCAGGAGAGAAATTATTCACATTGAATGGAAGGGATGGATAGGAAGTGTCTGTGCATGTGTGAGTGGTCAGCGATTGTCTATAAGAGAACAAAAAAGTCATCATTCTGTCTAGCTTGAAACAGACTCGACCACAGACTTCCCAGCACAAGGGGATTCAGTTTTCTCTATCTTTTCGTTCGCAGCCGGTTCTTTTTTCTTCAGTGAAAGTGATGCATCTTCAAATTCCATAGATGATGGTGGTGGAATAGCAGAAGCTTCGGCAGGAGAAATAGGATTGTCATCCACTTCAGAAGTAGGTTTTGCCGAAGAGTTGGGCGATTCAGGAGAACTCAGAGCCGTTACGATGGATTCCTTCCCGGTTGGCATTTCTCCTGCCGCTACTGGAGATTGTTCTTGCGGAGCATTCGCCCAGGTGGACTCAAAGTACTTACGGAGCTCATGGCCCGCTTTACCGATTTCAGATTCGTCTTCATTGAAGATTCGGCAGTTGGTGAATATCTGTCGAACGTCCTCTCGCCATTCTCTCAGAGAACTATAATGATGGCTGTAGAAACAAAATAAACGAATGGTTTATATGAAACTAATTGAACGTGTATTGATCATTTTGACAGAGTTTGCCTAGAACTTACCTCTTCTGTGAGACCAGACGCTTAAGGATAGTTGATAGGTCCATGGGTTTTTTGATGATCCTTCGATAAATTGGCACGGTTTTACAGCAAACAGGCTTTCTAAAGGGCCAGGAAAGCTCATGTTTCATCAGATCTTCTGTTGCAATTCTGGAGGTTTGAAAGAGCCAGAAAATTTAACTTAGGAATTTAGATAAAAAGTGGCAGTTAATACAAGATGCACAAAAAGTGAAGGGCAGGCAATGTGTGAAGTGATATAGTGCAGCGTTGTGACATTGCATGATTAGGTGACATACTGGAAGTACAGCGTGATTAGAGACACCATTTGCCAACATAAGCACAACAACGATAAGTACCTGCAAAACTCGCGATCAGTTTCATTCAGCCTCTTCTTCCGATTCTTCCTCGGTCTCTTAATAACGACATCGGTGGAAGGAGTGGCAGGAGATGGATTTTTCTTTGGTCTAGTCACTCCATTGTTAGTGGAATCGTCTGGCTCCTCCTCTTCCTCCTCATCTCCTCCATTTTCATCACCTTCACTGCCTTCTACTGTCTCCTCCTTGTCACCGGTATCTCCTCCTTCATCCTTTCTTTCAGAGCCATCTTGGTCTTGATCCTCACCGTCTGTTACCTCCTCGTCTTCATCTGCGCTGCTATCGTTTTCATCAACGGTGTCTGCAAAGAAAGGTGAGCGAAGGATAAGGTTATACATGCTCAAGCTACTACCTTCCGGTTATCCCCAAAAATGACATTATTTTGGGGCTCATTGTATGACAAGGATATCCCTCTCGGCTGGCATGAAAACTTTGTTTAACAGCACGCCTTCCTTCTTTCTCATTTGAACTGCCTGCACCCTTATTTTGGCTTTGATATCTGGAATTTGTTAGCCCTCCACTTAACTTTCATAAAAACTAGATGAATTCTGACATAATCCAGTTAGTTTCTGTCGCATCTTGTGTGATGATCCTTATCCAGTTACTGCTGACGCTTTCAGACTCAAGTTTGTGAGAAGACTAGCTTAGATGATTTTTGGTGGAAGTAAGGGATAGCAATGAGGAATGTGGCCATCTCCAATTTTGTGCACAAAGAACGAGGTTCAATAAAACCGGAGAATATCAAGGAATTATTGAGAATACACATGGAACGATCACCACGGCGATATCTTCAGTTTGATGCTAATCCCGTTTATGTCTGTCATACATTCGTCAACTTCGACGAGTTAGGATAATTGCATACCTTTAAATCAACTTGACTATGATTTGGTTAGCAATATTTATTTAAAAAAAGAGATACTCGTTAACTCTCTGGTACAAGGTATTATTAAAAAGATTAAAAGCTCCTTTTACACACTAAAAATAAGCCTAACAAAGATTCACAGAGAGCTTCCAAGGTCGAACTCTACTAAATATAACGGTCTCTTTTTGGGGACTAAGTTGTCAAATATAAACTAATACTCATTTACCCTAGTTATGCGTGGGAAATCTAAAATTTTTACCTGCATCAGTACGAGACCGCTTGCACTGACTAGAGGGTCGACCTCGTTTTTTTAAACCTCGTTTACTTCCCCTGGGTCTGCCGACTTTCCGTTCACTAGCAGTTGAGGATGGTCCAGTCCTCGCTTTGGTCAAATCAGATTTGGCAATTCTGGCTATTCTTTTAGTGGAACGGTAGGCACCCGATTTAATGTAAACTCGTTTGGGTCGCTCCGACTGGATCGAATTCGTCTAGGGAGAGGAGAGGATTTGTTTTATTTTCAAACAATTTAAACATTTACAATGAGCTTTTATATGATGCTTCTTCAATACACCTACTTGTGACCTTTTCGCCTCAGTATCATTGAAAACGATTGAAGCAGTTGTGGCAGCAGTACTACTCTTTTCTCTAGTTCCAACATGAACGCCATTGGTTGTACATAGCATACAAGTCCATTTCTTTGGGAGACGGTTGACTGGTGGACGTAGACAAGCGGGATGAGCACCACGAGAACATGATATACATTGAACCAATCGATGAGCAGGTTCAACATTACCGGAAGAGGCTCCTTCATTAGAATTATCTCCTATGGGACGAGTAAGACCACAAACAAAACAATGGCACTTCCCCATCGCTTTGGAGACGCAATCATAACAGAACCAATCCCCCTCGGGAATAGAAATCATCGGTGGACGGAAGCAGTAGGTGTGAAAACCATGGTCACACCCATCACATAGCAGTAGACGTGCCTCATTCTTGTCACGGCGACAGATCTGACAGAGAACCTTCATAATGGACTTGTCCCAAGCGATAGCAGCCTCAAACTGCATCGCACAACGTTTCAGGTCCACTATAGAGTCGGCTCGACGTGTATTGCGTCGCCAAAGGGTCAAACCTTGAGCGTCTGAATCAACTCCACCCTCAATTTCGTTATTACCATCTCCTCGCTTACGGGTCTGAGATTCTTCTTGGTTTGTTGAGTCACTACACACGCTTCCAGTACCTTCTGCCGTTTGTGGCTTATCCGCTGTTTGCTGTTCATCTTGAGTAGCTGCAGCTGCCTGCGCTTGAACAGCATCGAGTCGTGACTCACAATTCAGGGGAGGTAGGAGGTACCGGCGTTCAATATGTGCTTCTAGATCCAAAAGCCGTTCACGGGCCAATTCCAGAGGCCAAAAATCGTACCGATAGATCTTAGGATTGTTACGAGGGACGAGTTGGATGGAATCATCCTCAGTAGCTTTCATTGGAGCCTATAGATGAGAGAGGGGGAGAATATGGGGTTATTTTTCATGAATGATAAACATATTTCAATCTATATTAACGATATTCTCACCTGCCAACCCTTAGTCTGCAAACTAGCAGAGAGAACTCGGTCAACTAGTCCTTCAACAAGTTCCAAGAAGCGGCACTCATCCATGAATTCTTTCTCGGCATCGGATTGTTGAACATTGCTACTTCCCCTACCAGCCTTCATTGCCCGTTCAAAGTTCTCTCCAAGGAAAACACTGCATTCCAGTGTAAAAGTTGGCGACACATCGTTATCCGCACCAAAGACACAGGCATCATTTTCAGCCGCAGACTCATAGAGATTCGGTGCCGAAGGAATGTGCCGTGTGGAGTGACTGGGAGGTGGAAGGTTTACAGAGGAAGATGCTCCAGTGTTAGTTGAATTTAAATACGAGGCCGTAGAAGCATTTACGCCTCGACCTTTTCCTCTACGTGAACGAACCCTAAGCAGGCTTGGCTTCCATCCATCATCCAGAGAGATAGATCCAATATCGAGAACTAAAATAAATGATAGAATTAATTTTAGCGATTCCACATTCTTTCCGTTTAATTATATTATACTTACCCGTTGATGCGTCGGCATCAATAGAAGAAATGACAACATCCTCGGCCGTTTGAATTATCTGCAGAAGGCTTCTTTCTCGAATACCTCTTGACTGAAGGGCTCCAAGAAGCTTTTGGAGATTCTGTGAACCTTTAACTCGCCACCAGTTACCTTTCGCCTCCAACGGAATTGATGCCAAATCTTCAGGACCTGTCTTTTGAATTCCCTTCTCTCCCAACATCTCTTCCACCATCACAAGTAATTCCTCTTCGTTTAACTGAATGTCCATAGCAACTTGGTGACGCCTATCCTCCCTGTTTTCACGACTGCTTTCATCCAACAAAGTCTTCAGTCGTTTCAGCGCCTGAGTAAGAGAATTCTCTTCCTCACAAGATTTCTTTTTTTTTTCAAAAGCGATTGATTTCATCAGCTGCAACTTGTAGAAAAAAAGATGTACATGCCAAGAGGGATCAGACCAACAATTGATGATGGATGCTCGATCGATCACATCATTCTGTGTGATGAAAAGAAGGGTGGCAGTGGTGATGAAGGTGTCATCCATCTGGCAAGCCTCTAGAGCAGCAGATAAATCCTGTTCTGTTAGGGACTGCCAGAGAGTTTGATCAGACACCTGAGGGATGGGAGAGGGTACGGGAGTCGGGGCTTTCGGCTGAGGCGGTGGTGGTGGTGTAGGCCGCTTAGTAGAAAGATCCAATGGTTGAGAGGTTGATGTTTCTTCTGGATCATTTATTTTTTGCACACTTTTCTCCTCTGATTCCTCTAAAGCCTTAAGCGTGAGTTTTTCACCTTCATCTGTGGAGGGAATGTCTTCCTGATTCTTCTCATTCAGTTCTTTAATTTCATTGTCACTTTTATCTTCATTAGATTCAATTTTATCTCCACCAACCTGATTTAACTCGTCAGAAAGCTTTTCAACTCTCGGTTCCTCTATTTCAATTGGATTTTCATCATATTGCTTGATTTCTACCTCAGCAGTTTCTTCACTTTTTATTTCAGTCTGCTCTTCAGACTTCACCTCAGATTCCTTTTCCTGTTCAGAAATTGGTTTCTCAACCTTAGACGCTGAACGTATGACAGCAGATTTTTGAGCTACTGAGGTGTTGTTAGAACTATTTCCAGGGTTTGTATTGAAGTGTCTAATTACAGAGAGTTCTCTTCTAGCCTTTATCTCGGTAACAATAGCATCAGCATCAAAAACTGGCGGGATGTCGTGTGAAGCGAATCCCTCTCGGTTAGTTATTGGTTGACCTTCAACATAGATACCCCCGACACTGCCCAGAACGAAATAATTTCGATGGAAACGATCTTGACCGAGAAATACTCCTGACAGTCGAAAAGCACACTCCTCGATGGCTCGTTGTTTGGCTTCCAAACAGTGTTGAAGACTTTCTATTCGCTTCTCTAACTCTTCAGCACTCTCTAACTCCTCTTCGTCACCGGAGTCATAGTTTTGTAGGGATGATAGTTGTCGATTGTTGTGTAGGAACGCCGGTTGTTTCTGACTCTTCCCAACTTCGAATTCTTTAGGCTTAATAGTATGGTCCAATCCAAACTTTCGCGCCATTATGATCCTAATTCTGCAAAGTGAAAATAATATGTTAACGAAACGATTATGAAGCCGGAATTCACAGTTCTCCACATTTTCATAGAACCAGTTCTTGTGAACTCAAAGCATCAACTTCAATTTCAAACTGAAATATTCTCTCAAGCATTCATGTATTTTTTGCAATTCAGAATGTGATAATAATAATAATTCCAATGTATTTGATCGAGTTTTTTCACTACAAATATCAAATTTGTCAATTTTCCGTTGAATAGTATTTGGTCATTCCAATAACTGGATACTTCGATCACAAAAGTTTGAACTTGAAAGACAACGATGACTACTAAGAATAAAGTTAATTTCACCTCAAGAAACAGGGTATTTATTACGTCGAGACTCTACTTACGATATGGAAGCATAACGGTAAACTAAACTAACTTCCTAATTTTCGCCTCCAAATTGAACTTGTCTCTTTTCAACGCGATTTGCAGTTCAATAGTTCTATCAACTTCATTTGAGATGATACGACTAGAGCAAGCCAGCTCATCACATATAAAGGCCAAAAGACTGGCAATCTGTGGTCCAGAGAGATCAATTATGTGATCCACATTAGAAGGCGCTAGCCAATCAGACATCTTATCTTCATAGCCATTTCGACCGATCAGAAGGACTCGGAGTAGACCTGTCACCGTGTGAGTGTTAACTTCCATCTCGCTGAACCGTGCGTTCAAGATTTGTGTAACCTGGGAATAAAAAGGAGTTCCCGTTATATCTACACCCTCTCTTGGCGTTGAAGAATTCATTTGTACTTACCAGTCTCGGTGTAGGAATGCCAGGATCGAGAATAGCAAACTTGAGGAGCTCAATAATAAGATGATTGACAACTTCCAGACAAGTTTCGTCTCGCTCAATAAATGCTGCTTGCAAACATCGCATAGAAGGAATTGATTCAGGGTCTGGAATGAAGGCGTAATCGAGTCATTAAGCATTCTACTAACAAACTATAAGTAGTTGAATCGACAGCACTCACCAATACAGAGGACTTCAGTGAAAGCTTGTAAGAACTCCAGCACGAATACGCAATCGGTGAATACCTGACTGGGCATACGATTTCCTTCAATAGGGTCGCATATGGGAAGTGGCTGAAGGCAAAAGAAATAATAATTTATTGAGTGATAAATGAATAAGTAGTCTAGTCTCGGACTCAGAATACTACTTATATGTCTTAGATGGAGCAAAGAAATTTTCAGCTGCAAGGCAAGAACTAGCCGTCTTGGGGAAGGATGATCACTTGACAAACAGAAAGGCATAAGAGTATAGGCTGGCCCTATTTTTTTAATACCTTCCTAATATAGTTTCACCCATGTTTAGTCGCCTCTTCCTGAGGGTATTCTAACAGCATATTTATAGCTTAAAAAGGGTAGAGAATAAAAAACGCTCAGAATCTTCTCTCCAAGCCTTACAATAGCTAATTATTTATAACTGAATTTTTAGCTGAATGAATTACCTCTGAGAAAATAATAACTTGCTTGAGAGGAAGTAATTAAGTCCCAAATGATTGCTACGAGGGATATTTGCTCAATGAACAATCCCAAAGGAAATTAAAATGCGCTCATTCCCACTTTCATACAAGTAAATAGAGAAAAGGTTTATTATGTAATGAAGATATTTTTGTGACGCATTAGGGAATACGCAAAAATACCCCCCAGAGAGAATAAGTCTTAGCTAAATCGCATACTAGTATAACTCTGTGAATTACAACCGTTTGGATAGACGAACGAGACGAACTTAACGATACAAGAAAGTTGATCATACTCAGGTCAGCATGTCTAAATGAAATTTATTAGGTGGCTAGATTTTGAGGATTTAAATACTGAAATAACAAATGGTAATTAGCTTGACCATTTTTCAGAAGCTAATAAAAGAAAAGGCTGGTATGCATAATATTCCAGTAATCCAACGAGACAAAGAACTCGACATAATATTGCAATTTACAAATCAGGGAAACACAACATTCTTTGTTCTTAATTTGCACCAGGGAATTTACAATCAAATCGAGGTACCCAGCCATTTATTATTATTGCTGTTAATTATTAATCACGGTAATGCAAAAATTTGCTATTTTTAATTGTGCGTAGCAAACGAAATAGGCTACCAGAAAGTCCAATAAATAATGAGGCAGGGAGTCTAAAAAATTGTGAGGGCAACTTCAAGGTAGCAGAGTCTTACTTCATTTGATGTTTGGAATCAGGTTATATAACGTTTACTAAATGGATAGTTCAGGTTCCAAAATTCAAATTTCATGATTCGTCCTCCGAATCACTTGTCTACGATTTTTAGTGCTTATTGGCTGTTTTTTATTCAAGAAGGGTCGGTCTTGAAACTTCTAGTTATTTTTCATTTGGTAGTTGAAAATGCAGAAAGATCTACATGATATTCAGCAGCTTACAGTTTTAACATAGCAAAGATGAGGCAAAAAATTTTTATTTTTCCTTTTATTTCTTCAATCTTCGTTTTAAAAATTTCAAAAACACATTTAATCGATTTGCACACCGACCTTGGAAGAAATATTCGAATAGATTAAAGGTATTTGCTTAGATGAGTCGGAGAAAACCGTTATGCAAGGCTGCCATTTTCAATTAAGTTTCGTTTTGCTCTCAATGCGATTGGCTTTTAAATCTTTTCAACGCTTAGATTCCGTCAGAAATAAGTGTTTGTCTTTTATAAATATTAATAATCGTCAACTGAAAGAAAAAATCGTTAGATTTAATGTTTATTTTGACTCATTAATCCATAAGGATCTCCAAATGCAACTGCGAATGCATCAGATAAGCTGTTCTTTTTTTCAAAAATCCCGTATACAAGTGCGTAAATGAGTCAAATATGTGTAATATGTTTTGATGGCATCCGATGGAAACGAGGGGCAAGCGATCAAATTAAATTCATAAATCTTCTAGTAGAAGTTATTAGTGGTCCATTAGTACGCACACAAGTCATGCTCCAATTGGTCAATCTATCCACCTTATTAAAGCCCTGGGAATTGACATGACTGAGCGCCCGCGGGTAAGCGTAGTAAAAGTGAAAAGAAGGCAAAACGGTCCATTTCGCCTACGCGTGTATGTTATTTGTTTTCTTTCCTCTCTAGCTCCAAAGGAATTTGGAGGTCTTCACCTTGAACAATCAATGAAACCATACTACCTCACACCACCCCACCAAATGTGTATTGTGTTGCCAATGGTAACTGCACACTATTGAAAGTGTGTCAGACTTAATGACAAGTAACTAAATTTTATTTTAAAAAATACAATGAACTGAATTTCGGACACTTATACACGGATGAGCAAATAGGAACTGTCATAATTTATAGTATAGATATCAATATTATAATCTTGTGTGATTTCACATGTGATAAAAGCAAGTAATCAGTAATAGACACAAGACGTGTTGACAAAAAGAATGCCCCAAGAGCATACAACTCCAAGGTAAAAGAAAAATAGAATAGTAAACTACCATTAAAATTAATTTTTAACTAACCTTGGGATTGAGAAGGTTTAAATCTTCGACTGGCCGACGTAATTCCTCTTCCACCAGATATGCGATTCTCTGAAATAAAAATTATTTTATCAATTACTATATTTTTAGGCCAGTTATAAATAACGTAAACCAAACTAAGTTACGAATCAGACGAGTATATCGTTATCGAATTTTTATTACACAACACACAGGCCAAAAGGATTTAATAGATATTAAATCTTAAATGTGTTTTTTTTTCATTTTACTAAATGCTAAGATACTCTCAAGGGTGTATTTTAAGGCACTATATTTCCCAATAGAAAGGAAAATTACTCAAAAATACGGAATTACTAGATTGTTTTCAACAATCGAAATTATTCCAACCTAAATGACAAGGAGAAGTACAACTTAGAATTCAAGAGAATATGTTTAAGCTGATCATTGCTAAACAAAATAATCAAAATAAACTAGGGCAAATAGATTTTATCGATCGATAAGTTCAAGCGTAATGTACTCTATTCATTGTATCAAAAAATTAATTAATTAATTGACCTCTTCTCGTGCTTTGGCACTCTGAGCTTCCAGGTCAGCCTTTCGAAGAGATTCCTTTTCTGATTCCATTCGTTGAAGATCTTCAACAAGTTTCTTGAAAAATGCTCGGATATCGTTGAAGTCCTGCAAAATATTATATAAATATCCATTTATTCATAAAGCTAATACAGATTAAACTAATCGGGCAGTCAAATGCATATATTTATATTATTAAATTTGGCGTAGAGGGAAGAGGAATTTGATTTTTCTCTTTTTAAATACTCAGCTCAGATTTGAGAACATTTATGGAGATATTTTGTCATCCATATCAAGGGTCAAGGGTTCGACTCCCATCGGTGCACAGCCAATGAGTGGAATGGTAAACCACACCGACTAAATCTGGCTAACACAGAAGATGGTAGAATTAAAGTCTCTCATCAGGAAGACTCCACGATGCCAATCTCTACACGAAATGACCGTTGGAAAACGTTTTCTTAAATAGGCCTGGGAATTGCTTTGAATATTATATGCTTGGGGTTTAATAGACTTACTAATCACGCTTACGACTTCAAATTCAATCGACCGTTTTCCAAACACTCTATTAGCCTAAAAGGCAGGATTCAGTTATTTACGTATTAAAACTACAAGCACAACTGTCACAATCCGAGTGTATATAATTTCAAATAGATAAGATTTCATGAGTGACGAGACTAGTTCGATTCACTTAGACAAATGGAAATATAAAAAGCAAAAGTTCATTTGTAGAACGGTTGCAAAAATACTGGTCGAAAATTACTTTATTGTTGTAAAATCAACATTGAACCTAATCAAAACACACAATGGCGTTCACGCTGCTAAGCCAAATTTAATCTAGAGTGCAGATTCAAATCGGTATTAGTGGTGTATTCACGTATACATACATCTATACTATTCGTCAAGGCGGGGTAAGATGGTCTGTCCTTTGGTTGTTGGTGCTGTTGATGATGACTGTGACTAGAAGGGAATGGGAAACCGGAATTAGGCGAAGATGAAGCAGTTGTAGCTCCCTTTAATCCCACTGTCCATGGCGTCCACATTGCACCAATTTGATTAGCCAGAGTGGGGGTTATTTGAGGAGGGTATCGTTGAAGGCCAAGGGCTAGTTCTGCGAAGGTCTTAGCACAGGCTTCTGGATTCATAGTTGCCAGAGCAGCCATCATTTCAGCATTGGAGTTTTCTCCTAAATTGAGAAATAATGATAAGAATATACAGCTATGACTTTGTGAAAGCATAAACGTAAAAAGTCGGTGATATCTGTGTTTTTTCCACTTCTTAACACTTGATAAACCTCTGTCTTGACTTTTTACAGCTGTTAGATAGTAACCACATTTCTCACTTTTTAGATCTTCAACACATTTAACATGTTACGTTTGATTAGCCTTTTTGAGCTCTGAAGTCTGACTGAGATCGCTGGTCTGTAAACATTAATTTGTTTACTACAAACACGTTTTGACTGCTAATTTTGCTAATGTCTTATCGCTTGAACAACATGGGGCTCCGTTAAATCAATAAAAGTTTAATATTCGTTGTAAATCAATAGCGAATTTAGTTAAGGTGTTAACAAACATTTATTTATTGTACTATTATAACCGTATAATACACATTGCAAAAAATTCATAATTCAACTGATATGGAATAAGGTAAGCATGTTTACTCCTTTTAGCAACTTTGGAACCAATTCATCTAAGTTTAAACTGAATGCCAGCATTTAATTCTGCCATCATTCCTCACTATTCTTATTACTAATTTTATTAAATTTTATTTTAATCCATAAAATATAACGTTTTATGATAGCATTGCATGTAACTAGTGTTTTATTTAAATCGTGGTCCTGATCACCTAAAGTTACAAGGTCAATTTTTATAAACATGATTACCATATTTGCGTAATTTCAATATTAAATTCTAATTACTTGAACACGCTATATATCTGCTTAAACTGATCAACACGCATCAATATCTCAATAATTTCACACAGAATGTTTGTCATGGTAAATAAATTGTCCAATAATCCGCCTGTTTCTTTCCATGGGCGGTCAATAGAAAAATCAATAACAAATTCGATTTTGATTTATCATATTCTCAGCATAATAACCTCGTTTCATTTCGACACCATCTAGCGCAGTTCTTTTTCTAATTCTCAAACAAATTACTAGTTATCTATGCTTACACACAGCGCATTTCAAGGGACTAATACGTGTAGCTGCGTCCTTTTCCAAAAAACTCAGTCGTATTCACACTAATTCGCATGGTCTCTAAATTTGTTTAGCTAACTAATACCTATCCCCTAAGATACGAACCTGATGAGGCCTTTGCATTTGACCCTGTGGGAACAGCACAAGTCATGGATGGGGAATTTGATGGGTAAACGGGGTGTGGTTTTCGTCTGTGACCTCCAGACTGTGTCTCCTGACCAGTTGCAATTAGTGCATTGACTGCAGAATCGGACATTTTCACAAAACCCTGTAAGGGAGAAAAGAGCAGAGTAAACCACTTCATTGAACACGGATCCGCGTTAGCAACAACGATTTTCACCTCAGAATCCTTATTGCACTCGTAATAATCACCCAAACGAATGTAGGATTTAAAAGTGAAGTCCTCTGTAGTTAGCATTGTGTTGGCTGTCGATCGCAGGTACTAAAATAAATCAAATAGACTAAAATAGAATATTCTAAAAATGTTTGAAAAATTTTGCAATATTAGAATATTTTAAGGTTACTAATTATATTGCTACTATTTAAAAAAATACGAAGACGGGGATATTTCTCTTCCTTCTCTATGCCTGCCGAAAATGATCGAGAACAAGATAGAGGGAAAAAATTGAACCAAAGCGAAATGTCGGTGGATTAAATCACTTTTTAATTGTATAAATTCAGTATTTTGAAGAAAGATGGTGATTGAAAGATTCCTTACCTCTCGAATATTATCAATATTCCAGAATTGACGACCGCAGGGAGCAATGTAAACAACGTCACCAAGCAAACCGCCTGGACCTATGCCTTTCACCAATGTCTCACGACGCCAGCTGAAATATTAAAATTGTGGTTATTTATCACAAAGGAAACATTTTATTTGAACCAGATCGATGAAACGTACCCTAAGTTTAAAGGAAGTCGATAACCATTCTCAGGAAGAGTTCTTGCACGTTTGTGACCTAAAATATCAGGAAAGTACGATTTGGATTGAGTAAAAATAATAATTTATTTAAAAGTGAACTAAGTGTCCGTTTCGATTTGAAATTGTAGGTGTCCAGAAGTAACAGCTCTTGATAATTTTGTACTTAGAAGTAATCGTCTTAATTTCATAATTAATTTAGTGCTATAATTATAATAAGGTTAAGGTTACCTGTTTATAGGGTATAACGTATGATAAGGATACATCATTAATTAAATTAGTCTTGAATCGTACGCAGCCAAACGGATAGACGATAACGAGGTTAGTACCAGTATTGATTTACCGATTCGGAGTGGTGAGTTAGTAGGATAAACAGGCGATAAGACCATTGGGTTAATGGGAATGCACTTCAATCAGATGTTTAATCAGGACTGGATAAATTGTAAATACAGCCGCACATCCTATTTCGTCATGTTTCACTGCATCAGATGGCTATCAGAGTAAAATCGGTATTTTTCAAGGTGAAAAGTAAGAAATGCTTAGAAAAACTAAAAAAGCCATTAAAGTAGTGTGTCATTTCTAATTATTCATAGGGATCACATTAGCCATCATTAGGACAGGGTTGAGAATTGACGGGAAGTAGTACCATATGAAACTTAATAGCAATATATTTGATTCCATCATTTAACTCGGTTCAATTCAAGATTTCACATAATCGAACTATCTAACTCACTCAAAGTGTCCGTCTTAGTCGAAGACACGGACATATTGGAGGCATTCGAATTGGTGGCCGGTGTAGTGACACTGTTCGGGGCATTTTTATCAACAGTATCAACGCGTTTTCTTTTTCGAGGTACGGTCTGGTCTGAGGAGTCATTGAAACGTTTGAGCACATCTGTTATGGTCCCGTCAATACTATTGGAATCGGCGATTGAAGATTCTGATTGGGGAGTGGATGTCGAAGCGCGTGATTGTTTGTCAACTTGAATCTAAGTGAAAGGAATATATTGTCTCGGCTTGAGCAAAAATAAACTAAACACAAATAGATTTTGTTCTTTGAGGTAAGACGGTGCATAGAAGACTTGAAGACAGTTGAACAGTCGAGAAACTCTGAGCTGAAATGAAGTTGCATTTTCCTAGTTTCCATTATTTTCATCTGCGTTACTAACCATCTTGATTTATAAGTTTTATTTGATATTTTTACGTTCTTCTTGAAGTAATGCTAATACTTATATCACAAGATTAAAATACGGAGATAAAATTTAAGCAATAGGATCAACGTGGTGCGAGGGTGATTGAAAATTAACCAATGAAATATCAATAAAAGTGAGAGAAGCACGAAAAGAAGAATGGTCGATCTCCCAAATCGAACCTCGGTTGACTAACACCCTTCAATTACAATTCCTTATTCTACTTCATATTCCCTCCTGTTCGTTCCTTCATTCCACTGTGACAGGCCACTACACTTTGGTCCAACTTAACATTTAGTCTTCTCGTTTGCGGAAAGGCTTTTGTATACTGTTTGTCTTTAAAATTGCTTTAGGCCTAACTTGGTCGGAATCTTAAAGTAGCTTTAATGTCCGAATTAATGCTAACATGGAAAAAAATAAGTATTAAAAATCCTCTACCTTCGTCACAGAAAAGGATGATTTTGGAGGTCTTCCACGACCTCTATGGAGCTGACCATCTCGTTGTGGTGTGGTCGAACTAGCAGTCGTAGGTCGGGAGGAAGCGGAGGGTAAGGGTTGATGTTTTGGTGTTGCAGTTAATCGATTTTGCTGCTGCTGGAGAACAGACGAAGCTGCGGCAACATAAACAGCTGTTGTGGTGTCAGTTACACTTTGTTGAGAGGGATATCTAGAGGCACCGATATTACTAGACGATGTATGCACCGGGATGTCCTTGATTTTACTTTGAGAGGTGACCGGCGTCTGCACGGCAATAACAAAACAACGACAGAAGTTAAGGCTAAATTGACAGAATATTGTAAAGAAAGAAAAGTAGCAAATTGGCCAGGGCACCAGACATTTTGGCAATACTCAAATTTGCTAAATAAAAGACTCACCCTGGAGGATGCTGTGCCTGAAGCAACACTTTGATTAAGATCCTGTGTTAATTTTGCCAACACGGAACTGAAGGACTCGTCCGTTCCTGCTGTTAACGAGGATGTGCTTGCTTCTTCACCATCTAAAAGAATAGAAAAATCTGATTTAAGCAGTACATATTGTTTTTAAAAAACTTCCTGACTCTGATTTCTATTGATTTTGTTTGTTCTATGTAAATACTCTTAAATCAAAGGCTCAAGTACAAGAGTAAACCTTGTCAATTTAGATTAAACGAGATTCGTCTACTATAGCAAAAGGAGCAGATTAAAATTCCATCTAATTTAGGTAGTACATTCACTAAAATAATTGTTTTAGTTCAACCTTCTATTGATTAAAACGCGCGTCTAATAATCATTGATTATCTCTAAGCCCACTGCACTGTAGATGTGCAGATCTAATTACTTCTGATCGGAGTTCGCACGCCCCGTTTTTTTAGCCTTGTAAATCACCTGATTAGCAGTTTTGCAGCGTTAAAAGAGTGCTGAATTTTGTGAACTATTTCAGCAATAAAAAGTAACAAAATAAGTGCAGATATATGATCGCTAATAAAAATTTCGAGTAAGATGCAGAGGTAGCTACGCATTTTTCCGCCTATCGATTGAGAAATGGGTATTTGAAAAAAATTCACGCTAGAGATAACAGAACGTTGCAGAAACAAATTGGAGGAGATGTGGGGTAATTTGGCTGATAAATGCGCAATTACACAGTGCTGCCCGCGGAAAAATGGCGTGCTCTAGTTTGGCTACTATCGATCGAAACGCGAGATTTTTTATTGGTCCAAGTGCGCGAGTTTCGCATGTAAAAAGAAATGGCGCGATTTTGCCATATTTTTTCAAGAATTTTGAACATCTTTTCATTTCCGATCACAGAACATATTTTCTCTCCCATCCTCCCCCAAATGCAAGTAAACTTTTCCAGAAAATAATGGTGTTTTCCACGACGCAAGCATCCAAAAAACGAGTCTAATTCCCATTCACATGTGGAGACAAGTTGAAGCCTTCCACGTGAGTAAATAACGATATATGAATTGTGACTCGAGCAAAAGGGAAATAGTGACACCAATTAACATCTATACAACTTCTATCAGTGAATTAGTCAGTTTCTTTAACCATAGCAACGACAGAAGATGAATCATGCAAAATCAGGACAAGGGCGCTGCCGTATTTAAAACTCTTGCGATTAACCTATGAGAGTTTATTGTAATTCTATCATTCATTCCAGAAAAAAAAATTCGATGTATTTATTTCCATGGCTATAACGAATAGACCATATGGACTCAGACTAGTACTCTGTTAATTTATCGGTAGGACAAATATTGATTTATAAATAATGTTCGTGGTAGGTTAAATTAAGAGCAAGAGAAAAAAGATCGATAATTCGATAACACGATAACTTAACCCTAATGAGCGTGAAAAAGCGCTCAAAGAAGAGTGCAATTTTTGCCAATATTGTAAATTGAATTGGGGTTTGGTTGCACTTACACAGATCACGACGTTGATGCAAAGTTTGAAGAGGATTGGAAGTGCACTGACCGAGTAAACTCGTCATTGCAAGAGCCATTTGATGTTGATTATTGTTCTGTTGATGTTGTCTACCTGAAGCCTCAATACCGGCTTGCAGTAGGGCGTGTTGGGCAAAAAGGGTGGGATCAATAGGGAGATTGACCTTGGATGAGTAAATATCTGCTTGAGCTTGTCTAATGTTCGACTGGAGAAGAGAGTTTTGTTGTGCCTGTTGTTGCTGTTGTTGACTGTACATCAGAGAAGCTGAAAGCGTAAAATGAAGATAATTAAATCAAGAAATCTGGTTGAGAGACTAGGCCAAACTCCGGGTGAGGCATGAGTCATCCGTTAGATGAGTGTCATTACCGCAGTCATGAAGAGAAATAGGTGACTCGCCCACTCAATCTCGCTATAATTAAATTTAGTCTGTTCGAAAGTATGTGCTTGTTATTTTTTTTCATTTCGGTGAATCGATTAAGGTAATATCTTTCAGTTTTTTCTCGATTCTTCCTCAGTCCTTGATAGCCAAGTTCAGTTGAAAACTGAATTTCATCATAGTCATTTAATGAATGAGTTTAAAAGTCAAATACGGGCCTTCAATCAATGTTCAATAGTCTATGAAGTATTTGAAACGGAACAATATGTGAAGCTAAGTAGACATATCTTCTGATATATAACACCGAATTCCGCAATAACTAAGATCCGATTCGATTCTCCTCATAACTATCGTAAATTGTGGATAAAAAGAAAGATATCTTAAAAATGCGTGTGAAGATAAAGAGCAAATCACAAAAGTAACAAGATCAACTCTGTCTCCATAGCATTATCTTAATCTGACCAACGTAGAAATACATACCTACAAAAGTGTTTCTTTAGCACTAAAAGCCCTATGATTTTATCGCAGCACAATGCTTTATTTTAAATTCTCACGATTCGTGGGCTACAGGCTACAGTTGAGTCAACAAATCGAAGGCTTCGAAAATTTAATAAAAGCCTACCCCCTCCCGGCTTTCACATAATCCGCTTGATTTAATTAGTAAATCACGAAGCAATGGTGAAGAATCCAATATAATTGCAGCTCATGTGTACAGCTAATAGCAAGTAATCAATAAATCCACGATGGCTGATACTCACTGAGTAGCGTTGACGCTGTGAAAGGATCCATCGTAGGTGTGGATGGGTTTGCAGCCGCCATTGCTGCAGTTAAAATAGCATTCATAATATCTCCAGCCGCCGAACTCTGCGCAAAGGAGTTGGCTGCTGATTGTTGCTGAAGCATATTTGGGGGTATAGTTCCATTAGAGGCGTAAATACTGGCTAAATAATCCATTGTGAGGTCATTTTTCGCACTGGAGTCAGATGACTGGCCATTTGAATTGTTATTAGTATTATGTGATTGACCGGAAGTTGACGTGGAATGATAGACTGACATGTCTGCAGGCTGTTAGTGCAGCATTCGGTGTCTAAAGAGAAAAAGCGAAGTAAATATACAGGTTAATTCACGTACAACTAGAAATGGAGCGCAAATAGTTCTTGATGAAGGCCATGTAGACTGCTATGACTAAGCCCAGTGGGATATGCGAAAGTTTTATAAAAAAAGTCCAAACGCACAGGTAGATGACAACCTACTTACCACTACTAAACCGTGAAATTATTTGAACTCTGGCACCTTGTGTATGTATGTGATTTGTGTGTGCTCGTGATTTGGAATAAAATGAACTAAATTAATCTTCACTTAAATAGAGGAGGTTGCTAATTGATACCTGCGCCAATCATATGCAATCTCAAAATCCTGGCGAATCCAAATCAAACTCAATTTTGGAAAGCAAGTTCATTAGAAGTAATATACAGGCTCTAGTGCACTACAAAAATTCGATTGACTCGTACAAAATACAATCGTGAAAATGTGATATAAAATCGGGGCAAAAAATTGGTTGAATAACGCTCACCAAATATAATCAGCTGATAGATTGGAGCGAATAAAGGTGTGTTAAATATGAAATAAAAGTGAGGTTTTCAGGGTCTAATTTGACTTCCTGCCATCCCAATCGGTCTTAGTGGCGGCA
The DNA here is from genome assembly GCA_900708905.1 of Hymenolepis diminuta. Taxonomy (NCBI): domain Eukaryota; kingdom Metazoa; phylum Platyhelminthes; class Cestoda; order Cyclophyllidea; family Hymenolepididae; genus Hymenolepis; species Hymenolepis diminuta. The sequence goes on from CAADRB010000019.1 coordinate 796,481, forward strand.
GAAACTTAGGAGTGGTGGTGGTGGTGATTGTGCGTACGCGTATACATAAGCGCAGACGAAGAAAAATGAATGGACACATCGTTCTCGCTTTCGTATTCGCTATCTAGCACTTACCCTCACCACTCCCTGATTTTCCCCTTCCCCCAACCTCTCACTTTTATACCTGTCAGGCGACGTAGTCTTATGCGCAGATTAGCGAAGGAGAGAACGCGAGCGGGAAAGAGGGTATCGATTTTTTGGCCTCGTTGGATGATTACAAAATGTAATTTTAAAGCCCATAAGTCTAATGCCATTAACATACCACAATAACAAACACGTGCTTTAGATTCATCCAGCATGGAACTTACAATCCCTCCAAATACATCTCAAAACAAATCTAGATTTCGCTCTTCCGTCACGGGCATCTGCCTCTCAAAACGATTACATTCTACTATGTTATCCATCTTCAAAAGAATTTCCTATATTAGTTGACGGACGAATACTCAAGCATTTCTTCATTTAGATAACAGAGTGAATAGAGATTTAAGAGAAATTATGGTGGTAGATCAGTTAGAGGAATCACTGCTAGGGAGATCCGTATTTAAACGAAGCCAAGGTGCGTGTATGCCATAGGAAAAGAGAGAAATTAACAACCTTTAACAAATGGCATCAGCCGCACAAATATGAATGACGAAAAGAGAGAGTTGACGTGTGCACTGCTTCTGTGAAAAGTAGGAAGAAGAAGGGGTAGAATTGGGAGAATACTCTTCCCAACTCCGCCTCCCTCCTCTTCTCCCAGTTTTTGTCTCCTTAACTTCCCCCTTCCGCTAGCTGCACACGCCAACTAACCCCTCCCTGTTTGGCCATCGTGGATTTGGACAGACCATTAGCTCGCTACTGCCGTAAAAAAGCTCCAATTTTGGCATAGATTATCGCTCTTTTGAGTTTTTCATAATTATCCTCAAAGCAATCTCAAGTCGCATATGTAACAGTCACGCTTTTTGAGATAGAAAAGAGTGATTTAAGTGGGAATTTGCATGACATTCGCATGGGATTTGATGGTGATTTGTGTTCGAAATTGAAAGGGACTTGACGGAGAATGTACTAACCTCAGGAATTTCGACAATAATCCTCGTCAAAACGGGTGACTGTTAGATGGAGAAACATTAATCCAGAGTAATAAATTCCACAATGTGCTGGCGTTGTTGTTAACAGGGATCACATAAAATCCAGAATGAGAACTCCAGTTTGAATTATGATTGATAGACTGAAAAGTAGTGATCCGTCTTTAAATACGACGATGACTGTTAATGACTCCTCGTATTTGTATACACGCGCGTGTCAGACACCAAAGCAGAAAAATAAACACGCAACAAAAATGCTGTGAAGGGGCAATATGTTCTTGGGTAGTGCACAGCCTTAACGCAAATGTTGAAGCAATGTGACTGGTTAAGGGTCGCGCGCTCCCGTGCTAACGTGAGTCTTTGGACGCGCGGATTTGCACACGACCGCACGTTAAATTAAACTGTGCACGCATGAAGGGAAGTACTAACGCACATCGCACGCGTGCGTACATCTGTAGGCGGGAATACGCATGCACATGCATGTTCCTCATAAGTGGTTGTCCTTGAAAGGGGCAAACCTATTGACTACTGCCTTCTTATACAAAAAGACAATCAATGCTATTCTATCTGCGCGCTAACCTAACCTAACCTAACCTAACTCTCTTTAAGCGTGTAAATATATACACGCGTAGCTAGGATAAGACACTTGCGTACAAGCCAAGGACAGGCACTTTAAAACAGCTAATTAGAAAGGCACTTTAGATTCTTTCTCTCATTCTGCATCCAAAGATAACAATAATTAATCGATAGAACGAGCTTATGTATACACGTGCTGCTTCTCAGAAGAAGAAATACTGAATAGCTAAAATATTGATGTGAGTAATTCGCCAAACACTATTCACACAAATTTAATTATATTGTGCATGTGCCTTATTTAAATCGAACTCAAAAAAAGAACTTTGGGTAAGGGTATGCACTTTTGGCAACAGTGCTTGAAACTTTGATGATAGTGAAGCTGCGAAAAGCAGTGCATCAATTTTTAATATGGTATTGCATAACAGTTTTACAGCCTCTGGATGAATGTACATTTGAAATATGTGTGGGTCATGCAAGTTTCAAAAGATTTAAATAATTCTGAAAGAAAGTATTTCTTTCATAAAATATCAAAGAAATCGAGATTAACGTAAGTATATGATAGAAAATTACTAAAGACAGTGTAATTTGTTACATCTAAAACACTGACCAATCCATCAACTTTTAAGTTCGTATACTATCAGAATAAAAAAGGAATATGCAAAATTACTTTTTAATCCAGTAAGTTATCATTATAACCCAAAATAAAATACAACTCACTTAGTAGCAAGTGTGCCGATTTAGACTTGTAAATAATCTTCCAATAATCTTATTTAACACATCTGGAGTGTTCTTGTTTTTCACGCTATAGATTGATTATTAAATTCTACCAATTCTGAAGCACATAAACTCGGTGATGTACGATGCCCACAAATAAGACTTCGAGGTTACCTGAAATTTTCAGGTCAACTTTTGGCTATGTGAAGAATGCTTTATAATGAGAAAGACAGTAAAATTCTCATTGACGGAATAAAGTCTTTCATTTGTAATTTTTAGATCTATTTTTCTGTTGTAATTTATTCTGAGCGGTAAGCTGAAGGCTATTGGAAATAGGGATTAGGTCTAACTGACGACGTTAAAAGACTTAATATCATGAAGGCCAAAAGACAATTAGTGATATTCAGGCCAATTCTAAGATCAAAAGTACTTTTAATTAAAAATCGGGGAAAACTGCTTGAAACGATCGTCTGCTATCATCCATCGCACAGTAGATGATAACAAATTAAAAGTAGTTCAGAACACAGCTCGATGGATGATGCTGGGCATGTACAGCAGACAACAAATGAATGCCAAATCGCTGGTCGAAAATGTTCCTGGGAGAAATCTCCTCGCACAAATGCAGAAGCTTAGGCATGACCTATTGGCAAGTCAAGTCTACATAAAAAAGGCGATACAATGCGAATTACCGAAATTGGGTCTATCTAAGTTTCTCATACAGAGAGCTGGCTTAGACCGCTTATTGCAGATGTAAAGGAGGTGTTCAGTGAGGGGGATGTAGTTTGAATGCAGAATCTTAATAAAAAATCCATCCCAAGCTTACTAGAATACCAACCACGGGTAAAAAGTGTAATAAAAAGGGAAATAGTCTGCATGAACGCCCTCTTTGCAGGTGCATGTGAGGTGAGAAGGCACTGGCGAACAGACCATCACCAAAATGCAGACATTCCAAACACTGATAGAATTTCTTGCCCAGTGGATGGCTGCTATAAAAGCTGCGGGTGATTACGAAATTCTTTGAAAACATGCCACCCAGAATTCCCATGTAGAGATAAAAAGGAATAGTTTAAAACATAATGAAATTGAATTAAATGTGGATAACCTGACTATTTTGGCGTCCATTTTCAGAAAGGTGAAGGATAACTCTCTATGCATTTCAAAAATCACTCTTTTGTCACATTTTTTATAAAAATGCGTTGATTTTTCGCCTTCACGCCCCTTGGCTCAAATCTCTATCTATCATGTCTAGGCGAGTTTATTAATTCTCCTTTTTTCTATAACTTCCATTTCATTACATCCTCACTCATACCACACGCGCGTCCTTACCCGAGTGACTCATATAAATCGTCTTTGTATTTTCAATCAAAAACACACAGACACACGTTGGTTAGTTATCTGCTCGCATGCTTTCCTTTCATCTTCTCTCTTCCCATCTCTCTCTCACTCTCGAATCCTCACCTTGATTTAATCAATACACTTTGGCCAACTCAACCCTTTGTGTTCTACTTTTAGGAACTGTTACGTGTTCATTCCTACATTTCGTTACTGCAACAAAGGTTTTGCTTATCGACTTACCCCAAAATCTTTCTAGTATTGCTAGACGCTTTAAATGATTAAAAACTGTACGATTTTTTGTTTTTCGATTAATAAAGTAATAGGAAAATCCTGAGGACATATTTATTAATAAAACTTGGTGTTTAAGTAGAATTCTCGATCATCATATTTGCATTTAGTATTTCGTTTCACTTCTCATCTGCTCATTGTTTCATCACTAAATTTCACCTTATTTTTGCTAGACTATCACGATCTTAGAATGGGCAATTATTCTAACTGAAAATTATTCCATCTGTGTTGAACAAACATTTCAGTTAATGTTAACGTTTTCTCCATTGAATTGATCTTTTAATTCAATTATTTAGAATGTGTTTTGAATCACATATGATTTGACCTCTAAAATTTGACTGAATTTATCTTACGAATTGGTTTAACAACTATTTTGCTATTATTCAACTTAATTCAACCCCGTAGATTAAGAAAAAGAGTGATACGAGGTAGTATCTAATTTTTTCGATGTCCTGAGTAGAGCTTATTAAAATCCTAAAGTGGTTTACAACCTTAAGAGTGGAAATACTACAATTGCGGCCCAATATTTGCTTTTGAGACAATAAGTGAAAACGTCTGACTTTTAACTTAGTCAACGAAGTTGATGCCGTATAATCGGTAAAGTTAATTACAAACAAGGCAAAATAAAAAATTGATATAACAGTTATGTTAATGAAGATAAGAGCTGAAGAGATGAATTTCAATAAAAACAAGAGTAAGAATTTAGATACCAGTCATAGATGTCACTACAGTCCTGGGAACGGAGTTCATTATTCGATTTTTGTTCTTCCATACTTTTACCTAGTAAGGAAGTCGCTTCAGATAGATAATCAATCTTTTATTTGATTCGCACATAGCTCTTAATAAAGTGAAGAAGAGGCCTTCGTTGAATTACAAGCAATCCGTCGTTTTCTTTGGGTCGGGAACAAAGGTCAGAAATATGGCGGTTACTGTGGATAGAGGCAATAGATGATAAGGGCCAAGATAGTCGAAAGACTAGGTGAATTAATAATGTTAGTTCAAAATTCTACAAATCTTATATTAATAAACAGCTATATAAATATGAAGATGGCCGAGCTGAAACTATCAAATCTAATAGACTCATACCATATGAGATGTACGCTTTCTTATAGCATCAAGTAAATTTTGATTTTTTTAAAATGCAAATTATTGCCTATCTTTATTCTGCAAAACTCTCACCCAGTACTGTTTTCCACCATGCAGTCTTTGAAGCTAAGTTTCTAAAGAAAGTGATTCTTTCAAACATCTCAAGCCACCAAGGTGTTATGGACTTGGTGGCTTATTAGTAGTGGACGGAGTTATAAAGAAATTCTCACTTTTAAGATTTACAGCTTCGAATGTCATTCTCTCTTCCTTCATTAAACTTATTAAGTCCATATGATCAACAGAAATTGATCAGTTAATATTCGTATTACCAAGGCGATTAGGATACAAAGATGTATAGATGTAAATATTTCATTTACCAAATAGGGAAAAGGTAAAATATATCTTTCTTGAAAAGTAAGGATATTTCTTGGGCTTAAGTTGCAATTTACATCCCTTTGTCCTTAACATCTTCAGGATATGTGAGAAGTTCATTTCTATTGGAGAATAGTTACCAAGACATTTAGGAAATTGTGGCGCCATGGCCATATATTTCACCATTCAGCTTTACGGTATCTGATGCCAGAAGAAAGCTAACATACGAAACTGCGCGAGTTTAAAGAATGGGTGGTTGCACCACTCCCATCTTCATTTTAGTATACCATTCAGCCGATATAAGTTAATATTTACAGCCTTGAAATCAGCAAAAACGGTGGCTTCAATAATTGCATTACTGAAAACCATACGTTCTCCGTTCAGCTCGGATCTATGGTAACAATATCTCTCTAATCAATAAGGACAAATTGACTTAATAATAAAATTAACTCAACATTCGTTAGTCCAGCCATCTTAGTGAGGTAACCTCAAACCTTTCATAATTAAAGTGTCCTATCTGATCACATGAGAGTCTACTGCGCCGATAGCGTTGCGGTCAACGTGGCCATCTTCGACGTCAGGGGTCACGAGTTCGATGCTCGTCAGAGCACATCATTGATCGAAATGACCCACCGCGCTTATTAATGTTATTAATGGAGTTGTGACGGAATGCAAATTTCTCAATTACAGAGACTATATAATCTCTTTTCCCCATTAAGAATGGGCGTCTGCAAATAATTTTTTCAACTGGACTTGAAAATCGCAAAGGTTACAATTTGAATTGCCTGACATTTGTTTTGGATAGCTATTCCCCTTTTCCTTGTAATGTCATTAGGCGCAAGTAGTATTCGTAAAATCTAGATTACTGTCAATATCTTCAGATCAACTAACATAATAAAACCACCTTAAATTTATGGTTGGATATCTCTAATGCCGAAAAAGTACATATTTAATTGTTACTTTAATTGTACAGTGGTTCTTCCAATGCCCAATTATATTGATTAGTCAGTAAAAGCATTTCAAAATATATAATAATGAGTAGCATTAACATCCTTTTAAACATACTCATACGCAACAATTATTACTCGAGCCTTAGTCTGTCTATATTAAAGGCGTTCAAATCACTGGAATATAGCATATTATATCATTTGGACTCCCGTAAATTATGTACTAGTATTAGTAGAGAGCAGGAAACTGAAAAGGAAATGTCTATTCATTAGTGAACTAGTCTTAATCATGAAATAGCAATTATTTGAAGCCTTAAACAAGACAGCGATTACTTAGTAGGGGTTTACTCAACCGCTTATTATTGGAGTCACTGGACAGTCAGTCTAGGTAACAATAAATGGGGAATCAGTCTAATTTGAAACATACCATCGGAAGCATAGGACATAGAGAAATAACGGAGGGAATGCAAGTCAGGGGATTTTGTCACAGCATAACATTTCAATTCTGGCAAGTTAGTTCGAAGCACGACACTGTCAAGGTAATCTTTCTCGGAATTCCGACTCAGATCTGAAATTTGTTTCGCTTTAGATTTGATTCCTTCAACTTCTGCTCGTCTTTCGAGTATGAGAGAAGATGAAACGGTTCTAAGTCTATCTTAATAAATTAATTAATTCATCCTGTGTTACAATAATTCATCCATTAATCTCTTCTTTTTCATTAATGTATCCACTCAACTGTCACCCTTTTTTATGGTTGATGTAATTAGGTTCATCACCTTATATAAATTCCAGTATCTGCACAAAAAGAAAAACGGAATTTCTAACTATGCGGAAGTAACTAAATACTAATGATATTACAACAATCCTAACAGGGGGTAAGGAAGGAACTTTTTAAAAGTTAGTTCCCCGAAAGAGATTTATTTGATCAAGTTGTTTACATGTTGCTTAATAGGTTCATTTTATTGCATCACAGACCTAATATTCAAATGATCTCCCACTTATCAGAATGACTGTTCATAACCGCAATGTTTAGATCTGATTGACCAGCTAATTAAATGTCATTTCAATAAGCTTGTCTCTTCCGATAGCCAAAGAGGACTGTAATTTGTTCATTGTGCATTTTGATTGTAAAAATGAAAGATTAAAAATGAATATAATCAACAAATAAAGTTCAGAATGAAAATCATATATTAGAACACATTCGATTGCTTAACTACGAGAAAAAAGTCCCTGATAGTAGAAAAGTCCTTGCATTAATATAAAAATGTTAATTTCACAATAGCTGTCTTTGGTGACCCTCATGAGTATTGAAAATTGACAAAAAGTAAAGCATGGGGAGAGAACATGACAATTCAAAATACGACTGAACTTAGACAATCCGAATAAGTGTAATTGGAGTGGTCGTTATTAAGGTTCATATTAGAAAATTGGTGCAAGTAATGAAGGAGAATGTAGGTAAGAGAAAGTTGTAGGTCCACAAAATAGCGGAACATAACTAAAAAATCATTCTTAGGTAATGTTAAATTGTCAGCTTCATGTCTCTGTCTACTTTACCTAATTACGGTAATAACCACCATTAACGTTGTAATAGTCAGCGACTTTGGCAGGCCAAGAATCCTGAAATTTGGCTTATTTATCCAAATAGTAATGACTGTTAGTTATTGAGTATATATTATGATGCTAAAATACACCCTACTGTTCGAGCATGCAACACCAGAACCTCGTATTCTTAATTTTTGAAATAAAGATTTCATCTGCGAAATCTTGAGTTAAATTTTAAATGTGGTCATAACTGAGCTCAAACTTAATATCTTATTTTGCGATATTTTTCGTAATTTGCGGGTGCTCAAAAGGCTTGTTTCTCTTCAGAAATTACTCTTAATCTTTGCTTTAGAAGCATCATTAGCATTTTTATAAAATGATGACATATAGATATATAGCTTGGGAAAGTGTCCTCAGATAAACTTGCATTGACTGTATCTGAACCAAATTTCAAATCACCAATTAAAAATGGATCTAAAATTGGGCGCGTATTTTTTCTTGAAAGTTTCCTCGAAATTTATTTTGTAGTTCAGATTCTACTTATTTCATACACCACTACATAATTACCTTTCATCCTCTCAAATTGCGCATAATATCAACAAGCTGATAAATATATAACATTATAAGTGGGCTGGCATCGTTATTAAACGAAAAATTCTCTCCTTAAACCACCATCATTAAAGTAAAAGATTGCAATCACTTTACACCGTTAGAAGTCAATACTGCAGATGTAATTGCGTGTCCCCACAAAGGTTTCATATATTTTATCCACAAATCGTAATGAAAATGCACTTAACATGGAATAATTATTGAAATTGCCAAAAGCAAATTTTTAAAAAAAACGTGCGTTGCAAAAAGCATGTATACGTGTATATTCAAGCTTAGTAAAAATTAAATTGGAAAGACATAGATTTAATGTGTTACCATGACTGCCATCTCGATAGTTATCATCATTTGACCTAGAAACTGCGAAATTATATTTTTCTTCCTGAAGTAATTCATCAATTGAATTTAGGCCCTATTTCTTAATAATAAATACACAGTAAGTATTTATTAATATTGGTCCGTCTTTCTGGCAAAATATTTTTTAATTTAGTAAAACCATTAAATAAACTAGTAATTACGGTGAAGTTTAAACAATTTCCTAAACTGGTAACAGGCATCTAACATAATCAGGTTTCAAGAAATATCTCTGGATCCTATAGTAATCAGGACCAAGTACGACGTATTTGTTTCATTAGATTGACACCGAACTTGTCATTAATTTCCAATTTTAAGAAATAAGTGATTAGTGCTCTGAGAACCCCATCAATTTGTTTTACCATGCTGTAAAACTTGAACGTCATCAAGTAAAAGATTCCAAGTTCTCATTATTTGAACACCTGAATGTTTGATTTTCATTTTCAATAATCGAAGCGGCTTGAGAGGTATAGTCTAGCGAAAGATTAAAATTTCTGTGTTGTATTGGTGGGATTTCATAATTTTCACACTATTTATTTGAGAATACTAGTACGTGAATTGCATTTTGTTCAAAAAATACGGATAGAATGGAAAGTAGGAGATAATCATTAACCGAAGTATATTAAATAACTTATATTTGTAAATATGTCAGCCTCTAGTTAGATATTTTGTAAAAAAGAGTTTAAGTTTACCTTTTAAAATACATTGATATATCAGACTTTGACCATATATTCCAAAAGATTTTTAAAGATTTAACTGGTACATATAAAACCTATAAGAATAAATTTCTGTGCGAGAAATTTGTGTATTTAAATGTGTTGAAATAACTTTAATAGTAACAAATTCATCTATTTTAGAATATTTTGTGATATTTATTGGTCACATTGCAGTACGATTTTGAAGGATTCCCAAAATATTTCTTTAATTTTTTGAGTAGTATTAATTCAATTCGTGTTGGTAACAATGCATTTTTACGTTTTCGTGCTCAATTGAACTGCTTTCAATCGTTTAAGATGGTGAAAATTGATTACCGATTTGCACTCACCTCTTTCGTAAAAGCTCAATTTTCGCCTGTAAAATCTAACGACATGTCGGCTACAAGATTAGCAGGGCAGACGCTCGATTCTCACGCACTCCCTCATTCCTCATCCTATTCTGCTTTCTCTTCATTTTCTCTCTCCCTCTCTCACACACAATTTCTAATCGTTGCTGTTTACCAGATTCTGCTTTACTCTTCTGCCCACTCTATGGGACTGCGGATTGCCTGTTGTTAGCCGATAGCTGTTACTTATAGGTCCAAAAATTTAATTTATATATTTGATTAAATGACAGAAGATTTTTTAATATTTAGAGTTAAAGGTTGAAGTGGATATATTTATTATGACTAAGATTTTATTTTTTACAATGGATACTTTTAAATAAGATGTAGAGTTTTTACTTTTTGTACGAATAAGTTAATGATGTATTTGAATCCGCTCTCAGTAAGTTAAGACTAATAAAGTTAGTTAAACGGTTAAATACTTAATAATTTCTCCATAGTAAAAACAATACGAATTATCCCTTTCTTAAAGTTTACCATAAGCGAATTGCACCCTGCATTTAAGCAGATCAGTGAGAAATACCGATAATCGATTATACAGTTTTATTATCTTTATGTAATTGAAAGTGGGATGAAGCCACTTAATGCCTAGTTTCGATGAAAAATAATCAAGTACATGAGATATTTCTGTTCACGAAGCACTTTAGTTAAATATATGAAGCTTCTCTAACTAGCAAAACTCATAGCTAAGGGACATAATGTGGCATAAATAATTGGAATATTTATGAGAGCTAAAGTCCGTATGTAGGGCCAAATACTGTGGGAATAGTCAAATGCGTTAGTGTCCATTATCTGTGCTGTTTTAGGCAATTAAAATAGCATCGATTCATGTTGAAGGCCAAGCGGAAATTAGGCGAATTAAATTGCAATAACTACGCTCTAAAGATATTTTAGATTTTAAGCTGTTGCCTCCACTGTTGCTTCTGCAATTGGGTTGCTTCTGATATTTAAAAATAGCGCTCTACTTGCAGTCAAAATAGATTTGAAGATTTTTTTCTTTTCTACATCAGTAGGCTGCGTAATGAAAGTGGTGAAGTGAGACTTTATTTAAATGGAGATTGGATAATATACATATTGAATATATTAATGATTTTATCTGGACAAAATGGTTAGTATATCACTTATTATCACATTTATTGCATAGAAGAGAGATAGACTTTGGTTTTTCTCTGTTCATGGAACTTCTTGGCTTGATATTTTTAAAATCCTTAACTTTGTGTGGACATTAATACGAGTGAAAAATTGCGCAAGATTTAGATTATTCACTATTAAAGGTCTTTACACATCTGAAATACTTTATTATCGTTTATTTATTGGTATCATCTATGTAAATATAAAAAAATCTGAAGTAAAATTTTTAATCACGAGATTGCATCTGGGCACGCAAAATTATAAAATAGTCTAGTAAGGAAAGAAATAGCGGTCAAATAGGAATTTATAATGCGTTTAGGCCATCAGGTGCCTTATTTTATTTGAAATCTAGGACCAATGAGTTTTGCACTCTCTCATAAGGGACGTTACCCACTTTTAATATTCAAAGATTCCAAAGCTCGTTTTTTGTGGGTTTTTGGGGCGCTCATGTCCCCGATATTTCGAGCTATCAACTAGGTGACCTATTTGAGTGGTCGGTCATCCTACTTCTGTTCATGAGTCCTAGAGGAGACAAACAAAGCTTTTGAAATTCATTCGAAAAGCATCAAAATATCCTAATGCAATTTACGACCAGTTTATTTTAAATTATTTTTTTTTTGCATTAAGTTTTGATGCGAGGTAAGCTAATTATTTGATCTTTAAATTTAAAGCTTTACTACTGCATTCATTGAACATCTCCACAATAAAATACGTAATTGATTGGGTTTTATTTAGAAGTATTCATCGAATTTTGACTCAGAGGAAATTTATTCTGGGAACATGCGCAAGCTATTACGATTTTCAATGAAATGACAATTCCACCTATTCTATTTTCTTGTTTATTCCTTCGATGATCTGGTAATTAGAATGATTTATATTATATAAAAGGAATATTTAAACCCAATTGGAGTGCAAATCCTATGGGAAATATCTAAAATAGCTGCCGAGTATTTGAAGGAGCGAATAAAATTTTAGTTGTATGTGCTGACTTGTTCAGGTAGAAGATTGGCTTTCTATTGTTTAACAGTCTTATTAATGATAACTTAAAATAACATAAATAAATCGGGCAAAGTGATAAAAGGCTTGCAAAATCGGAGAAATTAAAAATGGAAAGTCGTGGTTAAGTTCTTGGAAGTGTAGTCCGTTCCCAGTTTCCGTTCTTTGCATTGACAGTGTTGGGGTGATATTCACGATTTGTATTTATATCTAAAGATGAAATTTTCCCAATGTCTCTAAGTTTTTATCTTTGGTCAAGTTCAGTCGTAATATATTTATTAAAAAGAATGTCAATTTGAATTTTCACTATTTACCTAAAATCAGGTAGCAGTGATCGGATTAATTCACCCGTACTCAACTCAATTTTAATATCTTTATCTTATTTAAAGGTATCAACAGATGTCGACTAAAATTGTTTTTATATAACCTTGATTAAAATATGCATTTAAGAACAAAACGACCTATCCTCACTTAAATTTCTTCACAGAAAGTGCATACACTTAGCATTTTTTTAAAGACTTAAATATCTAGTTCAGTATTATTAATTATTCATATGAGAGTGATCGTAAATAAATCAGTTTGACATAGTAAAAGACGTAGTAAAATTTTAAAAAATATCATGACAACCTTGAAAACTATCAAAATGGAATAAATCTCTTTATTAATATTTACAACAAGTCAAATTGTTAAAAACCAGCTTTATAAACTCTCTGTTTCATAGGGAAATTTATAGAATATGTTACACATTTATGCAAAATAGAACGATTACACAGGCCATTATTTTTTCAATCATGCGCTTTCTTATTCACAAAATTAACTGCATTGAAAATTACACTACATTTGCATAATGGAAATAGAGGAAAAAGTACGGCTTGAGAACATTTCCAGATACTGATTGTGCACAAATTTTATTCCTCTAATTTAAAGTGTCTCTGAAGCCGAGATGCGAGATGCACTCCATGATATAGCAACAATTTATGCTTTTAAAGCAGTAATTTGTAGACGAAAATAAAAATTCCCTCGTAAATAGTAATAAACGAATCACAAATTTTATGTCTAATTACTTGAACGAATAATTTTTGAATTTATGTTTTTGTGAATTTTGTAAGCTTCACTTAAAAGCGATATAGAATTATTTGCAAAAATCTGCATTACACTGGCATTTTATTTGAATGAGCATACATACGGTATAAATGGAGAAATTGAGGTTTAATAGGGATCCATATGAAGTGTAACCAATGATTATCTCCTATCTAACGGCTGATTCAAAATACTGGTGAAGTCTTATTGATAAATTTCCACAATTAGTTTTTATAATATGAATTAAAATGAGTCATATTAAAATATATTATATTTGATGTTTGCGTCTAACTATGAACACCTTTAGTTGTCTACTCGTTTTACCAAATCTTGCCTCGCTTATCCTACAAAGATATTGCTGTTAATAAAACATTTTTGGTAGGGCAGCATAGTGAAGTTTGGTGATTTCGATGCTGAAAATTTCTTTAAAGAAGTCCTTAGGACTGTTTGTCTTGGTAAATTCGAGAGCTTCTAGTTACGTTAGAGGTTATTAATATAAAAAAGACAGAAATAGTGAACTAAATTTAACAAGCAGCATATTAGGGAAAACTGTAAATTCAAACGGTTTATATCCCTACATTTCTATTAATTCTAAATGTCCTCGTGCAAAATGTTAAAGTTTTTGGTGCAAGTGCTTTTAAAAAAATGAAAATAGAAGTTTGTTTTAATCAAACGCACCTCGTGATAAAAATGTGCAGTTCATCCACCCAAATTAAGATTTATCAAATATCAATTTATTTGAAGAATGTAAACCCATTAATGGCTGTCTGAAGCTCATTTATCTATTAAATAGTTTGATTATCAAATACGACATTCTATTTACAGTTCATATTTTCGAGAAAGTCTTTAGAAAAAGTCTTCGAGAAATGTGATATATTATGTTATATTTCTAAAAGCCGTCATTATTACCAGCAATTTTCAAATTTTCAAAATAATCGCGAATTATGTAAAAAAGCATTTTTTTCATCTTCTTACGTCAAATGCAGTTGAATTTTAGTTTTATTTCAAAATATTTTACACATATAGCTAGTCAAGGTATCTGACTTATATCGCAGGTAAAAAATCGTATTTAATGGTCAGAAACCTAACCTTGACATCTCCGAAATGATCACATGTCATAATCCTTTTAAAGGCCTAAAAATAAGTACTTCTGGAGTGTTAACGATAAATCCATAGATCCTTTTTTCAAAAAAGGCTATTCTTGAAAATAAAAGCATCTAGAGTGAGGTGCTCAAAAACTGAATTCTTATAAACAAAACTATTGTGCTGACTGGTAAGTGTATAATTTAAATAATTCTTCATTAAATATTATAAAAGCTTCAGCATGTTTGCCAAACAATCCAACGATAAAATGTTATTTTAATTTATCTAAAAGTTTTACACATTCATTTACATGTTCTTAGTAAGAAAATGAAGAGTCCATTTATACAAAGATCGAATCGTGAATATAATTTAGACAGAAGGATACATAGCTTACAGATTCTAGAAGATTGGAAGAGAGAGCTCTTATAATAACTTATTGTTCATTTCGGTATTCTTTCCAGCTTTGACTTGTAAAATCAAGGACTAAAATATCTATAATAGGAAAGTCAGCTAAAAAAATCAACCTCTACTTAAAACTGACAACTCTACATTGTTATAAGTGGCAACAGTGTAAGGAAAATTCTATTTATAATTTCTATTATGACTTAACATAACATAGAAAAATAAAAATTACCATACTTTAAGGTTATTTAGACGAGTCGAATGCAGCGTAATAATGCACACGCAGTTAAAATGTACGAGATGAGATTCGAAAATCAGTTATAATTCAAGTGCAAAGTTGGCGAAGGGTCACTGCAGAAGTGCGTGCTTTGGTCGATGCGAAGAAGTGCCAAGCGAAACACTGTGTTCTTCATATATTCTAACTTCATTAAGAATGTTTATATACCAAGCCATTTATTTTGACTTCTTCTTAATCACCATACATGTAGTCTCCATGGGAGTAAAATACAATTTTTTCGCTTTTACAGTTTTACAAATAGAAAAGGAATATGTTTTATCATTATAACCATTCCCAATCGCCTAATTTTATCGCCAAGATGAATTTGTCTGAATGATATTTTTTACCACTTAAATTATTTAATTCTGATTTCACTAGTGTTTTATTGTTATAACGCGTCCAATACAATGTGGAAAAATAAGCCTGCAATTTTAGTATCCATTGCTGTGCCAAAAAATCTACTCCACATTTCTCTTCCATTTTATCTCGACATTATAGATCAATAACTGTGTGATTCTACTTTCAAGCATTTAGTATAGTCACAAAGTTGTTCCCTATCAGTATGCAGCTATTAACGTATAAGCTATGCTTCCTTCATGATGTTGCCATGTGTCTACTGAGATAATTCTATAGCTGTGCCTGCCCGTCCCAAGAATAAGAAAGTAGAGATTCAGATTTTTGCATTTAGAAATGAATCTGCTTAAACAGATTAAATCAATAGGAAATTATTAGCTGCTTGCATTGGGATAAGGTTGCATTTCCAGACATGAGCATGTTCGAGAGATGAAGCTTGAGAACTTCGTTTTGGTGCAGTGAAAAAATTTGATCAGGCTTCCTAACAGGTATGTTGATGATATTTTTCATGGGTATATCATTAAGGGAGGTGATTTTGGAAAAAGATAATTGTAAAAAAGATACTAGCCATCTTCCGACTCCGCCTTATATAAAAATTTCCAATTGAAAAATGGTCTTCTTTCATTTCTCCGTTGACTGACACAATTCACTTGTTGGTGTTATAATCTTATCAGGCTTTCAAAATAGGGACAGATCTCAGAACTCAATTACCGAACGTTGAATTACCGAATGGGAAGCTTTGTTCCAAAATTACCAGTGGCAACGATCCTGCAATTTAGTGCATTTTAACAAATCAGCAAACTTTATTAATATTTAATAATAAATTGTTAAGCTGATTTTTCAAGAATAAAAATTAATCATTTTATTTAACAAGTGGAAACCAACGGTCCCCGAACGCATATCAGCCATTGAATTAAAACAACCGCATTTTTTATTTAAACGTTTCCTTTTATCTTTCTTTTTAACGGATATCATCCAAATGACAAATTATATCAACGAATAGATTGGTTCCCCAGTGGGCACAGAAATGCCATCGTTAAATCAATTAAAACCAGATATTTTATGAACTAGCGGCAAACTTGAGTATGGCAAATCTGGTTTAAGGTATGCATTCTTTTCAAATATTTAAGTGGTCAACTTAAGTATCATTCGATTGGAGTTTTTAAAATACTGCTATTCTGGTCCATTTTTATTTTCCAAATCTACCCGAGATAGAATTTCAGTTGCTTGCCAAATCAGTATTTCCAATTTTGCCGATAAAGGTAACGTTCTTTACTTATATCTATCTTAAGTACTTGATCTATTCTTTTGATAAGAGTCTCATAAAAACATTGTAAGGGACCCATGGTCTTCATTTTTGCCCTAGGTATCATGTCAGAAAGGAGAAGCTACCAAATAAATTGTCTTGAATTTCTCTATCGCCTTTGTTATATCTCTTGATTTAATTTATTCGCTAAACGAAATGCTGGAAGGATTAAGCACACCTGGAAAAGACAAAATTCCATTACTTAAATTATTCGTTTTTATGCTATCTCATGTTGACGTTTAAAAATGTCAAAGTTCTTGTTTCATTTAGTCCTCTAGGAAGGATGCAGTGGCACTAAATCCATACGAATTCTTCAATATGCATTCAAACTCCAGAATTCGTTATTGATTAATCGTGTTCGCATCGATTTTTACTGGCTCTGTTCTGCTGGATCCTCTATAAAATAACTGAAACACTATTAATCTGTGTACCGCATATTCAAACATCATCTTGAGCACTATTTGTTCTAGCATTCTATCCACTTTCATACCCTATTCAAAATTTTCCACTTTCCTGTCTCATATTCACTCATTTTTAAAGAAGGAATTCAGTTATTCCAGACTTCTCTTTACTTTTCAGCATATGGACAGACCTTCTTATTACTTGAGTCAGCCGGAGTATAAGCAGTATTAATCAAATTGAATTTATCGATAGTATCAGCATCGATATAGAACGAATTCAGCGATAACAATGTTAATGTCGATATTAAATAAAGGACAAAAATTATAGTCGGCCAATTTAATTACTTTTCTTACAGTTTTAGAATCCAAACCGGCTAATTCGACAGAAGTAATTTCCTGCTAGTAGTCGTCTTGCATTTTTCTTTAGGAACTGAGTACATCCGAAGCATATTGTAATTTTTTCCACTACATGTGAAAAGAATCTTTCCATGAAAATTTCATGGAATTCTCATAAATGTAATTAAAAGAACATTCCTCGCTTACGTGGTATTATTAGGTAGCCAGATCAAATTTATCTTTGTTGTTACACTTTATTTATAATTTGTAAGTAGATAATCACTATTGATTATATTAAGATTGGGATCTTCAAGACCACCTTCTAAATATCCGTTTCGGTAAAGGAGATACATTGGGTGATACTGAACGAATAAATTGTATATGGCATTATTTTGATAATTATTTTGCTGGATTCGAACTCCTGATCAGTAGCATGAAATAGATTAATCCTGTACAAAGCGAGCTATATTTAAATAGGGACATTTTAGTCTTGTTAAACTTGTTTCATAGGGCAGAAAAGTAACACTTAAATCGAATATTAAAACTTCTATTTTTTAATAAAAGTCGGGTGTTTATGATTGTATTCAAATAAGACTGATTCAAAATCAAGTGAATTATAATGTATTCCAATTACTGTAGTGTAAAAACCATACAGAGAGGCGAAATAATGCTTTCCATAAACTGGAAGTACAATATTGATTTCTTGTAATCGCCATGTCATTTTCACTGCATGACGAGGTCAATCATCATTCACTGATGTTCCGTTGTTTGACCAATCATATCCTGCCACATCGAATTATGAAGACTACTGATCACTACATAATCACAATCTGGACAAGCCTAAATCAAGGGTATAAATAGTTTCTAAATGCCTGGCTAGTAAACTACTTATATCTAGTTAAATCTCTATTTTTTCTCTCTCTCTTTGTGGTCTGAATAACTGTATCGTACTTCATTACAGAAGGTTCGATCATCCGTACCTTACAACATTTTTGGCAATGCAATACAAAAAACTCGACGTTGCAATTAATAGAAATAACAACATAACAATCACAAGCTCACCAAAAAACCCAACGCTGTCCATTACTTTCGAACAATTCAAGCTCTTTTCCAACAACAGCAGACAAATTTTGAGAAGGCTCAATCAAAACTGAGACACTGATGGAGAAGATGTCTGTGCAATTCAGCCAGCCCTGCACACCTCAGATCATACCAGAGGCGGACTACATCTCTCAACAAACAGATGTTAAAAATGGCTTAATCTTCTGATAATGGTCCCAAAAATACAAAGGCATATTCAGGAAGATCAAAATCTTATCGCGGAAGCCGAGCAAAAAGACATAAACAATAAAGACGTAAATAGGCAAAAGTAAAATATTCACGTAATTACAGCGTCAGAATTAACATGATTTATTTAGAGATTTTTTTCATTTGCCGGCTAAGCAAAGGTCAATTAAGACCTAATTGATGCATTTAAAATTTGTGACATAGGATTAAATTAACTGTCTGGTTTTTATTTATAGATTGGCAGACGCATAAGCAAAGTTTACACTGAAGGCAATGACATTTGGTCGAGATTTCAATTAAATTTTATTTATTCTTAATATTTCTACTTTTTCATAGGCATTACAGGAATGCATGATATAAATATGCATTTCAGCTTAAATTTCCTTGAGAATGATATTTAAGCAAAGATTATGGATAAAATTGTATTAATTTATGCCAATTCGAAAGATCAAAATGATTTTTTAAGATGTGGTGATTCGAGGACCGATAAAATTGAATCACTGAGAGGGTAAATAACTCTAGACAGAGAGCAGTTTTAGAGTGATTCTTAATAACTGCGAGAGAGAAAGGCGACCTTGAGATAAGGTAGAGGGTGGGCGGCCAGAAAGAGGAAAAGTAGCAGCCAGCAAGTTAGCAAGCAAGCAGTCCATTGATTGTGCTGCAAACATCGCAGTCGCATCATCATCGACATCAGTAGTATATGTGTTTTCCACTTGCTGATTAACTCTACTGTACAGCTGCCACCTGCTCCCACCCCTCACTACACCCTCTCCCCTCCACCAATTACATGAAGTAACCACCTCTAAATCCAACACCTCCTCAGTGCCCTGTTGGTGCAGCAAATAATATCTCTATTTAGCTATATAACATCCTCTCTCACTTACTTTCTGTCAGGAAACTAAGTCTGCGTTGCATCCCTACTGAGATTCTTGCGTATCAAATGTGCAATTTATTACCAATGTGTTCTTATTCTGAATAAAACTAGGACTCAATAATACATTTTTAAAGTCCAAATATGATTAATTTCGACACAGATCAATGGGAATAACTACAGCGTTCCTACATCTATAAACATTAGGGATTAATCTAATTGACCTATCTTGTCCATTGGTTAGAGAGATTTCATAATCCCATGTGTATCAAGAAAAACAGGTGGAGGCATTAGTTATATACAGTTTTGGTCAGTTTCAATAGATAATTTGTTGAAAAAAAGAGCAACTAATTGATGGGCAGTTTGCACGAAAGCGTCACATTCCTGATAAATTCTTGAATATAGAATTTAATGACTATACAATTTTGCCTATTTCATTTACGCAGTCGCTTGTCATTGTTGATTTTATTTATATTACAGAAATTTTTTGCAACTAATAGATATGATTAAATTCGAAATAACTTGAATTCAAACTTATTTCCCTAAAGCCAGAAATTTAATGTTGTAGATTGACGTCACAAGTTTATTCTAAAAAAAAACTGAAGCCTAACTTTTAAATTTATTCTGCAACGTTACCAATTTAGAACAGGTTAAAATTCAATTCATTTCGCAATAATTTTAAATTTAATTGAATGATTAATAAAAACCATAAACTCATTAAATGAAAGATAAATTGCAATATCAATTCAATTTACTTTAAAATATACAGTATGAATTTATAGCAATGTCTTCATACTTTTTATTAGTCAAGTTTATTTAACTCAAGGCTGATATCAGATTAATTTACATTATGTATTTTCGTTTATTATTGATACTAATTTGTTTTTGCTCTAGTACAAGAGCCCTCGCCGTTTTAAAATGGCAAAACTATTCCTGTGGCATAAATCAGCCAACTGTTTATGATAGTGTTTTGTTGGTTGAAGGAGAGAGTCTCCACCTTTCTTGTTCTATTTGTGAACGATGCGAACCAAAACTCTCGGAATGTAGCACCGATTTTAGTATTCGAAATTGGATAAAGCTCTCTAAAACCAATGTAAAAATTAAGAATTTCAGTGAAGTTGAAGTATCTGATGCTTCCAGCATCCGTGAAAGGTAAACCATTTCTGAATGTGTCATTCCGAATTTGGTAAAAATTTTCATTAACTACAGTGAAATTGATATCTTATAGAGTACGAGCGCGACTTCATATCCCTGGAATCATAATAAATGATACTCTCAAAGAAGAAACAGGCTATATCAAATCAGCACGGGACATGATCAAAAATCACAGTATACCGCCACTTAACATCTATTACACTATTGAAAAGCCCGGTAAGGCTCCTGAGAAAGTGACCTTCATAAAAACACGTTTCTTTCAACCACGAGTTTACGTTTTCAAGGACCAGCTCGTCCTACGAAGAGCATTGTCACAAGATACCGGTATATATACATGTGTCTATCGCGGTCGACCTCGCATTGTCTGGGCAGTAACCGTCTCACTGCCTGGTGTAGAACCGTATCGACAAACCATTGCTCCAATGGTTAATCTCAATTTGAATCAGTTTGATACTGATCCACCAGAGAAGTTAAGAACTCTTGAACAGAAAACTGTCTCCCGATCAAATATTCAGGTAAGGTTGCATGGGGGTTCGAGTTCCTCTTTCTAGATGTTTACGTCTTGGGGACCCTGGTCGGAATGCGTACCTTGTGTAGCTCAACTGCCCGCTGGATCTAAGGGGTTTGAGTCCAAGGAACTTGGAGGAGAGGGTTTTCAAATGAGAGTGGGGACGTGTTATGTGAGAATGGTGGATTCGTTCTTACCAATGAGACCCTATAAATTGGCTCTTCTTGCTACGGCGCCCTTGAAGCAATTTGGTCGGGCGGGTCTGCCTTGTCGCTCTCATCTTATTGGACTTGGAGTTCAGAACTCAGGAATTATACCCCTAATTAAAAGGCCCAGTGAAATTATCATTCGTCCGTGCTATAAACCTTGTCCCACTCCAGAGAACTCGTAAGAAATAACTTAATTTGTGTTAGTGATTAGTTAATTTTAACCCAAATTCTGCAAAGGTTGACTAAAATACGTGCGTAAGTAGTAGAAAAATGTAGTAAATCGTGTGAATTATTTTGAAAATTTAGTTTAAAAAGCCTGGATTTTGTAAGCAAAAAAAACATGGCTATCTGATAATTGTTATTTACATATCTTTTGAGCCATCGGTAACTGAATTGATCGAGAGCGGCTAATTCGCTGATTAATTTTTTAAGCTGCTGCGGGAGTGCAAGAATTATAATTCTTTAACTTATATAGTGCAGAAGTTCATGATTTTCCTAATTTATGACCTTGATTATGCTTACTACCATAATTTTCATTTCCACCTTCAAAAAGAAAACGCATGGATACTAAAAATATAATTCTGTTTTTAAAGTCTTTAACCAATTCTTTTTGACCATCGGATTAAAGCATCAAAAGTATCTGCTATTCAATATCCTGTAACAGAGAAATCAATAGTTATGAAAGTGCAAGAAGAAAAAACCGGCCGATTTAATTAATATGACACCACTCTGTAGGAATTGACAAATGTGAGTAGAAATTTAGGAATCCAGCAATTTACATT
>CAADRB010000019.1:818756-859165 GCA_900708905.1 Hymenolepis diminuta
AAAAAGTTGGCAATTTTAGGAAGTATGCAGGATTCCTTTCATTTAATTTCATCTTTCCCATAATATAAAGTTAGCCAGTGAGATCTGAGGATTAATTTTTACTTTATAATGGCAAAATTTAAAATATTAAAGTATAAAATGAAATCCAGGCTTACAGAACGATCTGAAAAATATATTTTTTAAACTGATATATTCATTCAACTATTTTAAAAAGTCTTGCTATTTCAGGATAATATACGGATTTTCGATCACTATTAGGAACATAAATTATCGAGACCTTTCTTCAAACGAATATCACTCCAAGATAATTCTTCATATTTTCAAATATACGTGTTTTAATATAACTAATAAGATATTTTAACTAGTGGATGGATATAGTTTAATAACTTTCATGAAATTTACGTCCTTAAAAGAAAATGCTTAGCAATAAGGAGACATTAGGTTGATTTATTCATTGACCATTAAACTTCATCTGATTTGTTTATTAAGTGAATCTTATTCAGTGAACTTCATTCATTAATCTCCAACTTTTAACCAGTAAAATATTAAAGAAATTTTCATTTTGAAGGTTCTTTCACTTGGAACTCGGTTTTTATTCCTATTATTTGTAGAGAGTTTGTTTGGTTCAGTTCCCTCTAGGTTTAAATAATATAAATTATGGTTTGAAAGTGGCATGGTTTTAAAAAGGTTTTTCCTCGACCTATGAAGTTGAGATACCAAAACTACATATGTGGAGAGAGGATAGATAACAAGTTTATAATTTTGGGTAAAGTTACGACAAATAATTGATTTTGAGTGCCATTACCAAGTTAAATTATACGATTCAGTTGATGCAATCGACATAGACCGATATAAAATAGGAGGTGTTCAAGTATTATGTTTACAAATCCTTGATAAGTGCCGATTTCATTATCATTAAACAATTTTATCCATGAGATAGCACCTAAACAGTAATTAGACTAATAGGTGGTGATGGAGGTAGAAATAGAAATAAAGTTAAGAGGTTGAAGCAGTCTTGGATCACTTATATTTTCAGTTCGTCAGGTCCCCACGTTTTAATAAATATTGTTATTAAGTTCAAATTTTGGGATTCGAAATTTATGTAAGTTTATGTTCGTGATGATCAGATATTACCGGTCATTTGACTGAAATGAGTGATCAATCATTTAATTTCGGTACACTTATCTCTTTTAATAGTCAAGAACAGCTCTTTTGTGCTAGCTAAGAAGTTTTTAACCTCAAGTTCATTTCAGTTTAATCAATATGAGCTCTAATACTGCATAATTCCTTTTTTCAGTAATCTCTACACTTTTTTGGGTAACAGCCGTGGAATGACTAATGAAAGTGCGGAAGATGCATCCGACGATATCTCCAGACCTGAGACAAGGGAGATTCATGTGAAGGATGGGGATAAATACATAATCTCGTGTCCTATCCGAGGTACTGCCCACTCTCCAATATCCTGGTTCAATCTCCCGAATGATAAGGATGAAGTTAAAGAGTTGGTTCACTCAGCACTCTCCCCAAAAGCTTTTATGGCTTTCGGAACAGCTTCTGGGTGGCTGGCCTATCATGCAACCCAGGTATGTGGGAATGAAACTGAATGGAAGTGTGAATAATTTTGTGTGACTAAAGTGAATATTATGCAATGGAGGAATAAATGGGAATCCATTTATTTTTAAAAATCATCAAAATATATTTTTAGAAATGTGATATCAAGTAGAAAACATCAGCATGGAATCAAGTCAGCAAAAGTAAACCTACTTTTAGAATCCGACTATGTTGGACTCAGAGGCATCCCCTTACAAGACTAATGCGAACAGAAAAAATAAGGCCAAAAGGTGAGTTGGATCATAGATGAATTGACAACAGTGGGTGAAAGATAGAGGAAGGAAGAAAGGAGTAGGAAGAGGAATTGGGATTTGGTGGAGAAGGGTTTAAGCGTCAACGCCGAGCATGTTGAACTTGGATCGTGACGGCGATTTGAGGTGTGATGATGAATCGATTGATTCTGCATTCTTTTCTCACCTATAAGCAACCAACAAAAGTCGTCATCTGGCAATTATAAGCGCAGAGTTATGAGTCAACATAGTAGGATACTTCAAGAGTTTTACGTGAAAAACACGTATGTAATTGAATATCGTTTTACTTTTGATCAAATGAATATCTTATTTCTATAATTGTTGCCTAAAGATTACTTATTTTTATCAGTACTTTATTTCGAAATTTCCCTATTACTGTTAAGGAAAAATAAGCTAAGATGAATATCTTACCCATGACTTCTAACCTGATAGACGCTTGCTTTGATTGTGATATCACTGACGCCCTTTTGTAGCCTTATTTGAAATTTTGTCAGAACCTTTTAACCAGAAGTCTACCTTCACATTTCTGATGCTCTATTAATAAGCCCATTTTCGAATATCAAGAAGCAATAGTTTTACTTTTTCTTGAAATAACTTTCTACCAAGGGAATTCAAGACTGTGATCTCCCCTCCATTTTGAACGTTTACATTTCGTATCTCTCTTCTGATGATACTAAACAAACCAAACCTTGTAGTTAAATGGTGCCGAAACCCTCATTCAGAGCCATCTAATATCCATATGGCTATCTGTCCTTGTTTCATTAAAGTGTCCTGATTCATACACTTATTAACTAGTGATCTAACAATAACTTGATATTTATAACTGCCATCGATTAAGACGCTCCTTTTTAAATAAATGAGATAAGGGACTCCCAAAAGGTTTTATTTAGGTAACTACAGTATTGATAAACATGCTTTAATAGTGTCATACATGTTTTCACACAAAAGGTCTTAAATGAGTTAGAACCATACCATGAGTACTGGATTCTGTAGACTCTACCGTACCTTTTCCTTTTCAAAGATGGCAAATCTAACGAATCTTTCCTATTTTATTATAATTGTTGTTATCAGCGTTCTAAAATGTAGCAGACAGACATTATCTCAATGACTTGTCCTTTCATTTTCAGGTAAATCTCACCACCCTACTGAAGGAATCTCGAGGTCGAATATCTATTGATCCAGCCTACCATCTAATCTATGCAGAGGCTAGATCATCACTCGACTGCTCCTATGAAAAGGATGATATCTTTCACAGAAAACCCTCTTTTCGTCTGGCATGTGTACATGGCGACGCTCGTGGATATAATTTCAAGTGGTCCGATTGGTCAGGGGTGATTGTTGTCAAAGCTCTAGTCCGGTGGACTCAACTTGAAATACTCACTGGGTTGAGTACCGCAACAGCAGTTCTTATGCCTGCTCTACTAGCTCTTGCTACTGTTGTTTTATCGGTCAAGTGCTTGATGGATGAGAGGAAGCCAAACCTTAAGGCCGCTGCTTTGGGAAAAACACAAAGGCCAAAACTATAATGATATAGTCCTCACAAAAGCTGTGTTTCGATATTTAATTTTATCTATTTGACTAAATTTTGATGTGCCTGACATCTGTAACGTCTTATATAGCTTTATTCCTTCTCTAATTATATGGGGTTAAAAAGTGGCGCTAATCCCGAATAAAGTTTCTTTTTATAATCTGTTAATAACCTTCCCCGAATCAAAACGGAAGTTGAGATTGGCCAGTGGTGCATTGGACGATTTTAGAGGAAGGAAAGCGGTTTGCACGTCTAACCTGTATGTGTAGAGGTGGATAGGCTGTCTAACTTCGCTATCTTTGTTGGCTAAATTAGGGCAGAGGTATGAGTCAGTAGATGCGCAATACATAGCATATGCGCAGGCATTGCAGGATTATAGCTTCCATATCTTATGATCAAAAATAGCTCTATTCCCAAGTAAGGCTACTTTAGGAGCCAGAACAAATTGGCCTAGGTATCCTCCATGAAACTATTGATCTTAAGGCCAGCAAGGTACAATAGTATTTTCCGAGTGAGAAAACCGATGGTTAAGTGGGACCAAGGGTGTATTGGACAGTTGGAAATGAGTGAGATGGGAAAGTAATAGGAAGAGGAATTGGGAGGAAAGAGGGAAGCGTCAGTACTGGGCAAGTATAATCCCAGTTGTGAAATAAGATACGAAGTGGTCGATCTACCTCGCATTCTTTATTCACTGATGAGCAGTTAACAGATCAGAGATATGAGCCAATACGTGGGTAATACATGGAGTAGCAGGCCAATGAGTCAGAATATGCAGGTACTGAAAATAGTTCACCTCCTGATCGATCATTACCAAATACAAACGTAGATGTCTACTCATCTGTCAGATATTAAATTAGCCATCCTTCAGTCTCAGCGTGTTGTATATTTTTCTGCCACGAAATGGTATCATGACTTCCTTGTGGATTTGCACTCCTTACGCGGTATGGCTAACCGCACTAGTTAAGTCTGGCCAATGTACAGGGTGGCATAATTCGAGTCTCACACAAGGGAAGTTCCATGATGACACACTACCCAAGATGAGCGTTGGAAAACACGATCATAAATGTGTATGGGAATTATCTACAAAATTGATTATATTAAGACATATTGGTATTAATATAATAGCAAGTAATCGGTGGAATAATCTAGACTGATCTTTCTATGTTGTCAGGTCGCCATTTTGGTTGCAATATGACTACATTTGCTCAAATCCAAAAGAAAGAATAAGGCTACTAGTTCAAATGATGGTATTCTAATTAAGAAAATTAATTTATCCGTACAGATTTAGATCAATGGAAAATGATTAGCGAGATTTCACTCCTATGCACGAACTTGGAAGCCCAATAATCAATAATTCAATGCAGCACGAAGACTCTGTCCAACGTTCCTACAGAGAAGTACATGACAGGTGCAATGCCAAGATCAGCTTCCAATTTGACCGGAGATCATGAACTATCAAAATGCAGTTACCCCTGTGGTAATTAGTCCCTAATACACATATAAAGTTAGCCTGGATAAATATCAAAGGTCTGTACACAACTTTAATGGCCACCCCAAGCACCACCCACATCCTCACGCCAGACGGAAATAGCCAAAACTAAGGCGGCCGCCCCACCAGGTAAAACAGTAATTATGTCAACAAAAGGTTTTATAAGAACCTACACAGATGAGTCATCGAACCCTTTTATTTCAATATTATAAACACTATAAACCTCCATTATTCTTCTTGAAAGAATAATATACAGGAATGAGACGTTTAACTTCATAGGTTAAAAAATGCTTTTATTTTACACTTCATAAAGTTCGCATATACACACAAGGTAGTATGTCTCTTAGTCACTCATATCACTTAATGAGCCATCATTATCACTTCTACCCCTCTTCTTATCCTGTGCTGAAGAGGAAGACGAAGATTCCGACTCTACCACATATTCGGCACTCTTGAATACTCCACTGTGTGGAGCACTCACACCTCCAGAGGCCTTCTTGGGAGTAGTAATCTTCGACTTCTCCTTCTTTTTCCCCTTTTCCACACTTTCAGGAGGGACAATCTCACCCGAAGCAATCTTTGCCCTATAGATCTTCATCTCCTCCTCATACTTCTCCTTCAACTTATCCGATTGGGCTTGATATTTTGCCTTTAAATCTGCATTCATGTTATTCCATTTCTCACCAGCGGCTTTGGCCACGTCTGTGACGCCAGCTGAACTTCCCAGGCTATCCTTAATCTTCTGTCTATTCTCATTGAACCATAGAAGGTATGCAGAAGAGGGTCTAGAGGGTGCATTGGGGTCCTTTTTGATCTTCTTCGATTCTGATTTTCTTGGGGCTGAAGAATGCTTTTTGTGGTGGCTAGACCTGTGTTTCCTCTGCTTTCGGTGATGATGGTGTTTTGAAGAAGAACCACTTTCAGATTTACTACCACCTGAAGATTCGCTATCAGAAGACTCAGCATTGCTGTCGTATTCTTCTGCAATATCATCTTCGCTTGAATCCATATCTGGCGGGTTGAAGTCTTCATCATCTTCATCATCGTCATCTGAAAAATCTGCTCCCGCGAATGTTCCAGAAGACGCGTGGGCATGTTCAGCTGTGCGTTCACGACCTTCCGCCTTGACCTGGTTCAAATAAGCATCATGAGATTCGTCGGAAGATGACCAAATTTCTTCCATTTTTGCTCTATACGCTGCATCATTATCTTCGATGTTCTTGATACTAAGTCGCTTGTCTCGAACGTAGTCATACAACTTGTGGTATTCATCGCGTTCAATTGAGACGAAGGTGTGTGTTAAACCCATTCGGGTTTCAATCTAACAAAGTCCCAAAAAGTTTATATTCCAATCTCAACTACTGAAATAGTATAAGTAGGGGCAAATTCCAACAACTCGCCTCGAAATCAAAGGATCGAAGGGCACCGGTGCCACGGGAAAAATTCACGTTAGCAATCTCCTCAAAACGAATAGAGACTGGGGGACGAGGAACGAAGATAAATCCACGTTCAAGGGGATAAAGAAGACCAACATAAGTTTTGTAACTGCAAGCAATTGCAGAGCCGCAATTCTTCGACTTAAATGAGCCCGGACCAGTAATCTTTTGTCCATAAAGGATCTAAAACGGAATAAAACAAGGATAAACACGATTCAAACTTGAACAGATATGATTTAAGATGTTGGCATTTACCTTGCAAAGACGTGCGAACAGATCATATTCGGGACCGACCATTATTTGAGTTAGCTTGCCCTCATAATTCTTTTGTAGATACTCATCTGTGGCAGTAAGCTCAATTTCAACATCCTTGTCCTTTTCGAAGACCATGACGATAATGTGATAGCGTGTCTGACCATGTTTAAGGGGGGGATCGACTTGTGCAGCAAAGAACATCTGACGATTATCTGGGTGAGGGAGAAGGAGGAATCTAATAATAGTGCTCTTCGGAATTTTGTAATCGAACGATTTTCCGTGTAGATGAATGAATGTGGTGTAGAGTTTGACGTCATAACGACCACGAGGTTGCAGGTAGGAGATATCCTTGAACTCAACCAGTGAATCACCGGTGACTTGAATAATGTCAGCCTTATCAATAACTTGATTATAAATTTCAGTAGCTGCTCCATCTTTATCTGTTTCGGTACTTGGAGTATGGAATCGCATTTCCGACAAGCACAATTCCGCATCATCATTCGGATGAAATTCAAGAATGACTTCATTTTTATTTGCGGCAGCGTTAGATATGTTACTCAATGGAACGTCGAAAGACAATGCATTCTTACAAACAAATTCCAAAACATTTCCTAAGAAAAAAAAGACTGATAATCAATTTTACCTTCGAAAACAACATCGCCCCAATTGAATCCCTTGTATGAAATTTCGCGCTTTTCAACGTCCATGTCAAAATTCTTCTTGAAAAATGAGGAGACTTTTTCGGCATCGATTTCACCAAAACCGTCATATCGATGGACGCTATCATTACTGAGTTTTAAGCGCAAGCATTGTCCAGCTGCTCTATTTACCCATTGAGCTGATGAGATGTCACCGCTGGAAAAATGATCAACTTTTCCGGTGGATTCATTCTTAAACATAAGCTCTGTAGGTTTGAGTCTTAATTTTCCAGGATAAGTGTGACCACGTATCTCCTGTGTGATATTATCAAAATACAACTCCGACATGTTAATGCTGCGGAGACTATCAGAAATTTAAATTAAATTAAATAAGGCGCAGATCAGATTAAACGCTAAAATAAAACGCTTTATCTTAGTATAACATGGTCAATATTTATTCATTTTCCCATTTTAAAAGCTGAGATGAGGTTAAATATATATATTTTTATGAAAATTTCTTTGATCTAGATATAGTTTCTAAATGCCACACTATCCTTAACTTCATGTAGCAAAGCATGAATGTAGTACTGACCTATTAATATTCCATTTTATTCCAGCTGAAATAGAATGATCGCAAATCCAGAATACCCAGGCATTAGAAAGAATATTTACCACTGCTACGAAATCAACTATTCAATTAATATTGGCATCTGCACTTATTGATACAATGATGCGGCACTCCAAACCTTCCACCCTCTTAGAGTTCACAACCCTGTTACTTCCCCTAACCATCAAATGTTTACACTAATAGATGCAGCAAAAATAAAAAACAATCATTGTATTCCTATTAGCAGAATCTAAACTAAGATACCTTCCATCGCTAACGTTTTTATATAGTGTAATCTCGCAGACCAGTCAGACCAACCTTTACCTACTATTTAATGCTTACTAAACTATACAAACTTGATTTATATCAAACCCAATGCTTATAAACAAAGCCCTTATTAAACCGACCACAACTTTTTATACCATAATTAACTCAATTTATGCGTAGGAACTCCTTCATATACAGAGTCAAAAATAAGCAATAGAGGGTTAATTTTTTTGAACATTTTTACCTCTCGAAGTATAGCGCTCTTGCACCATACAAACGAGATCATTGGTGAATTCTGCACCAGCAGCACATGACATCATCGCCTGTAAAGAACGCTGTTCATCAGTACCGAAGATATATCCATTTGCCTTGTCAGCACATAGCATCACCCGCTGTAATAGTGTCCTTTCCTATAAACGGAGGAAATAGCATTAGGAATAGTGTGGAGTAATGACATCTAAATTGCATTCAATATATATATAAGATTAACAGATGTTCTGTCCGATTTTTGAGCTGTGTTTAAGGCGCGATTACTTCAATTTAGTTTGTTAATGTTGTATGCTTATCCATGGTAATTAATATTTCTTCTTTCGGATTGTGTGATAATTATCGTTGTTAGTGCTATAGCCAGCAGATGTCTATCAACACATGATGATTAGATGACTGGCGATAAAATCTCCACTATAGTGTCCACAGGTGATCCCGATGTGTGTTTGCGTGTTTGCACATAGATACTTAAACAGATGTCGATCATCACGTCGAGACATGGCTGACGTCTAACAAGGAAACGTTTTGTATATAAACCTAATTTACTGATTAATAAACTGGGGTGGCTTGCCTGCCACCTCCGAACTGATCTGGCGACATGAGTGACTTGACTAATTCCATCTATTCGATGGATGGGGTCCTATAGATTCCCAACGTTATTACAATTACTAACTACTTCTAGTCTTAATGTACACTCCAGATAAAGAACTAATCAGACATATTTTAATATT
Organism: Hymenolepis diminuta; assembly: GCA_900708905.1. Lineage (NCBI taxonomy): Eukaryota > Metazoa > Platyhelminthes > Cestoda > Cyclophyllidea > Hymenolepididae > Hymenolepis > Hymenolepis diminuta. Next base: position 827,837 of record CAADRB010000019.1, read on the forward strand.
TGAATTTCACCAAGGAAATACGGCAAGCTCAGCAGCAAATACACTCAAAGACACTTACAGAAGTGATATTGTGAATGAAAAGACCTGCGGAAGGTGCTTTCACGTTTCAAAAAGGATGATTTCAACCTGAAGGACGAACCGAGAGCAGGATGCTCAAACAAACTCAATTCTGACCAACTGCAAGTTGCCATTAGTGAAAATCCAACCTGCACTACTAGAGAACTGGACAAAACCTTTCACGCAAGCCGCCATATGACCATATATGGGGAAATGAAAAGACCTGGCTGGGAAAGTCTCAAAGGCTGGGAAATGGGCTCCCACTCCCCACACGGTTTGTCAGAAATCAACAAGAAACAGCGTGTGACCTGTTGTGTTTCACTGCGTTCTCGTGAACTTCAGGCATCTTTTCTAGACCGAATCATAACTGACACCATGAGAAGTGGTGAAGCCTTTACAACAATGTTAGGTGCAAAAGACAATGGCTAAGTCGTGATTCAAAGCCGAGACAATTTGGGACTGCACCCGAAAAAAACTCTTTTGTGTGTATAGTGGGGTTTGAAGGGATTTGTTTACTATGAACTAATGGATGACAATCAAACAATAGCATTTGAAATTGCTGAAGTCAGCAGCTAACTCGCTTAAAAGCAGTTAACGGCAGGAAAAACGGCCTTTGGTCAATCGAAAAGGAGTGATTCTGCACCATGACAATGCCAAACCCAACACTTCAAGAGCAACCAAAAATTTCATTAAAGAATTTGGCTGGGAAGTTATGCGTCACCCACCATATTCTCCCCATCTTGCGCCAACTGGTTTTCATCTTTTCAGGAGCTTACAGAATCATTTAATGGGACAAAGGCTTACTTCAAGAGAAGAGGTGGAAATGAAGCTCGTTTCTTTTTTGAGTCCAAACTGGCCAAATTCATTGAAGAAGGAATCAGAAAGGTTATGGCAAGATGGGAAGATGTGATTAATGAAAATGGTGAATAAGTTGAACACTAAGTAAATGTACTTTAGACAAAATTTTCACTTTAATTCAAATTTAAAAATTGGACAGAACTTCTGTTATAATCTGATACATTCCAACAACAATGACCACTTAAAATCATGTTCTTGAATTACTCGCCTCTACCTATTATCCATTTTGCCTTACTGTGACATACGTACTGACAATAAACTCAATTTCCATTGATAAAAAACTTACTCTAGCGTCTAAAACCTGAAATGTGATGAGAGAACTGTCCTGTACAATATCTGCAAGTGCCTGGTTCATCTGTTTGTACTTGGCGAAGAATAGATCATCCTAAACAAAACGAAAAGTCAAGTCGTTAAAACTACAAAACTGAGACACAAAGTGAGTAAATAACATTAATGAGAAAACCCAAAAGAGTTAATGCGCAGAAACATTAAACAAAATATTCATCCTTCACTTAAGTCAATTCAGTCAAGTTCAATGGCACTTCAGCAATTTGCACACTAAATCATCTCATACTGTCGTATTTTTGCCATATTAAAATATTTTGGTATCGTTAATTGTTCAAGGGTTTGTAGGTTCATGTTATCTGAGCAGAAAATGTACACCTATCTGTAATTAAACTGAAACTACATGAAAATTAGTTCAAATTTATTCAACCAATACTTTCATAGGAAATCAATTCGAATATTTTGCGTGCATTTGAGAGAAACTTATACGGCTCATCCTTCATACACTGGCTTATCGATTATTCTATTTCTAAGCTCACACTTAGATATGTAACACAAACACTGAAATTGTTAACGCTACAATTATCGGCTATAAAGGCGGCCACTCTTTCATCATATTTCTTCTTAGGGCTTGAGCGTTTGTGACAATACAAATAACTCAGTTTCAATGTTCAATCAATCTTATCTCACTTCATTATTAGAAACAATGAGGTAGGAGTAGAAACATTCTAAGTCAACCTTAATTTTTAAAGGGCAATCAAGAGATATAAATAGAATCATCCCAAGAAATTGTTAAACTCAGTTTAGACTCTCAAGATTGTGCAAATAACATACCTCAAGTCGTTCCACGAGATGCGAAAGATTAAGAACTTCGGTGAAGAAGTCCAAATTAAAAGGCAGTTTATCGTACATTTCAATTAGATCGATTTTACTGAGAACATTGACATGAGGCAGGGAGAGTTGAAGCATTGCAACCAGAGACGAGAGTAGAACTGAGATGAATTTACCTGCATCGGTACAGTAGTGTGAATCAACCAGGTGTACGGCAGTTAATCGCAAACCGATACCCTCAATATTAAGAGAGGTGACAGGAGAAGTGGGATTCGAACCCTGGTTACCCGGTGACGGTGAAGGAGAGAATGTAAGGTAAGAGAGGAGTTTTCTGAAGAATGAATTGTTGCAGTATAGCTCGACCTAAAAAAAACAGAAATTTGCTCCGGTGTATGAAAATGGGGTACTAACTGATACCATTACCAATTTTTCAGAAGACGTGGGTTTTGATGCCACCATGTCCGATGAACACGACAATTTCTACACTAACGACTCAATAATGCATTTTCCTTTGCATTAGGATAGTGAATAACGGTTTGTTAGCCATGATAAGGCAAGCAATATTACGTTTAGGTAAAAGATTTAGATATTAATTAAATCAAAATTTGAACTTAAAACCTTGAAAGTTATCTTGTTACCAGATCAAATACCTGTGGTGGAAATGATGGACACAGTTTGGATAAAAGGTCCCCAACTCATCTTAAATGATTGCATCTGAAGCTAGCATATGATCAGGAAAAGTTTGTAAAAAATTAAATTTCGGAATTGGAATAATAAATTGCTCAAGGATATATTTGTTCATTTCAGATAACTATAAGAAAAGAAAATAAAGTTACCACAGTAATACCAATTATGTAAGTTCCATTATCTGTTTCGTCACTAGGCAGACTTATGGCTGTTGTAATCTGATTTCTAACTGTTGCATACGAGGAAAAATCCATTTCAGATTGTCTGTTAGTAGAATGCTGTACAGTTTTTCTACCCGGGGGACTTCAAATAATTTTCCAAGAGATAAACTACCCAAGCAACGACAATGCATCGAGAAAACGTTAGTGCAAATTTCGTTAGAATCAGGAAATGGTAGTCCAATATTAACTGTGACGTCTAGATACCTGAATTCTAGAAGCGGACTAACACTCTCGACCTCCCCACCAACGTCTCTATTGCCCCTAATAAGTCGTTTTTGTGCGCTCACACGTTTGTAAGTGGGCCGAGTATACTGAAATGAGATCTAGTCAAACGTGTTCTATCTGCATCTTCGTGCTTAGTCGCCAATACATTATATAGACTATATATACCCAAATTGACAAAGCAATTTAACCGCATACAACTTAAATCAGTTACTTATGAACAAGTCATACATATAATTTCACCACGCAATTAAAAGTGGCAATCAGTTTTTCTAAATGAATTAAGATATAAATGAAACCAGAATAAAAACTTCCACAAAGTCACAGCTAGGGCAAATTAATAAACCTAGATGTCATGACTAAAACAGCAAAAGAATGCTGATTCCTGGCTTTAAAAGCATAAAGGAAATTCGAATTAAGTGCAAAGTTGCAGGTGAACATTTGCATAAGAGAGAGCAATGCTTTTGCACTACCGATGGGATCGCTGTTTCTCAGACACAACAATCAACAAAGATTTCCAGTGTCCAATTTTCGAATATCACGAAAAAGCAACAGCGCATATTCTTCCAAATAGAGAAGTGAAGATTCAAAAACCCGAATTCCATTGACCAGATCCCTATCCCTCTCCAAATTATACCCCCACAGTTATAACAGATTGACAGCTTTCCGGATAGTATATGCACTCACCTGTCCAGGACAGTCAAATATGAGGTAGGTTTTAGGTGACTGTTTGCGGAAGGCACGAAGGCGATCAGCAAGCCACTGCCGATTGGTGTAGAGGTATTCCATGCAGTAGAGAAGACCACCATTGGGACCCAGCTGCAAAGACTCCATTACATCGTCCAGTGTGATCAAATCACGAAGATCTATTCCGCAGGTGTAAGGCAAGTCCTCATTAGCTGGGTCGAGGTTTATCACTACCACTTGTCGACCTGAGGGGTATAAATGCTACTAATTGACTATATAAGTAGATTGGAATAAAGAAACAAATCATCAACCCAAAATTCGAATGGATTTGAATTAGGATCTGAGTAAATTCACAGAGTAACACACCAACTATTGTCCACCAAGGGGTTAAATAAATAAAAATCTGGAAACCCAAGAAAGATTTACCAACCCTTTAAACACGAATTCTTTTTTGAAGGATCCAGCGAAACAATCGGACTTCAACCTCATAAAATAATAAGAAATACCAAGGCAGACATGACAACTTCTTTCTTTAACTACAAATTTTAGTTGCGTGGAAATTAACACTGTAGTAAGAAAATTAACCAATAACAACTTTTATGATTAACATATCGCGACAGAGACTGAATTCATATATGGCAATTACGTTGAAGAAAAAAAATAAATGGAAACATAAATATAGGAACAAATTTAAATCAGAATAGTAAGTTGTCGTCGGTAATTCGTTCAATAGAGAAACATAACAATCAACAACTGTTTATAGGAGAAACAATAAAGAACGAAGATAGAATAACGATTGATTTTCAGTTGACCCATAAATAATGTGATCGGAGTTTTAGTTAGGAAAAATTGTGGCCTTTTGGATTAGAATTTCACGGATTAAAGATCCAAGTCCCTAGTTAACTTCAAAGGAATGAGTATGGATAAACATTAACTAAGATTAATGTATTTCTAACGCAAAAAACGGACTGCAATCAATGAAACGAAGTGAAAATGCAATGCATAAAGCTTGGTTACTAGTTTCATCTACCTGCTCTTGGGTGTAACATGAAACAAATAAATCGAAGAGGCATGACCATCCGGAGAAATAAATCAACTAGACAACAAACTCGGAATATCGTGGATGTAATCTCACTCATGAATCTGAGAGTCAGTTCATGAAATTTGAAAATTACAAAGTTAACTAAATGAGAAGACGGGAAACTGAGTTTCTTCATATTTCAAACAAATTATTGATAACCCGACTTCATTTCCTGCTTCTTCATGAACCCTTACCTGCCTCTTACCTTACTGGACCGGTTTGCTGTTTCTCTTACTCAGGTGCTTTCTCATGATTGAAATTTGTAAAAGTTTTTCGCACTGTCATGGGCAACGACAATAATAAAAATAATGCACCTATGAAACCAATTGGTACGCGTCTCGTGATCGAAATCGAATCAAGATCAAATGTATTTTCTCATTCTCCTAAATAGGCGTTATGAGAGACTTTCTATTCAATACTAATATCAATATACGATACAATATTTCAAAATAAGGAGTGGACGTACCCAACTCTGTGAGAAATTCTTGCATAGCAGCACAATAGGTCGACTTTCCACTCCCCGGAGGGCCAATCACAACTTGACCAAAGAGACCCAATAAGGTACTTCCTGACGCCATTCTGATGTCAACTAAGCAAAGAAAACAGTACAAACGGATCAAATACCAGCCGCTGAGTAGGAACGCTTGCAGAAGTTCTAATCTTTATAAAAGCACGTTTATTCATACAAAATGTAGTGTGAAAGGAGGGGAAAGAGACTTATTATTCAGCCATCGGATTGGCGTGGATTGTGATATCTTGGATGTGAATATCTGTGAGAGGTTTGTAGGTCTTATCCTCTACAGGAGCTCGTTCCAATTCATCCAACACATCCCAACCGTCAATTACTCTGGAAAGCAATAAAATTATTCATTTAGTTATTCAGGATAGCGGTTCAAATAATGGTAAATCGTTCATGCAAAAACGGTAAAGTGCAATGTCGCTAATTTTATACACATATTCGAAAAAATGGTAAGCGTGATTATAACGTCATATACACTAATATTACTCCATTTGCACCCGATTTAGGCACTCTAAAATGTTTTCGAAGAGAATTAAATTCAAGGAATTCCGAAAGAAGCTGATGGCTAACCCAAAACAAGAAAATGACGATATAAGTTCTCTGATTTGATGATTGGTTAAATATAAAGGACAAAACTCCGTCAAATGCAAAAATTTTAAAGCTATGCCGCCTTACATAACAGACGATTATTATCAATTTTCAAGTCCATTTAAGAAATTCATATTCCAGCATCCATCAGGGATAGAAGTCAGATATCGTGTCTTAGGAAACCTAACCCAGTACATTCGGCGTACTTGAGTGAAACGTACAAAATTCACACTTCGTCCACTGGATCATCGATTATTAGATTTCTGCGCTCACATCTAAATATGTAAGTCCACCATAGAAGCATTCATCACTGCAAGTAATGGCTAACAAGGCAGCCAATCATTTACCACAACAAATCCCAAATAACCAAATTTATTCCATTAATAAAAGATTGCTGTTTCGCCTACAAAGGTAGGTAGCAACAACGTTATGAAATCTTCTGACAAGAATGTAGCATTCAACTATCTTAAAGTTCATTCGATTTAACCGATGTGGCTAATTATTCCCGTCACCAGATATGTATCGACAAGTCTCGAACCCATGAACTTCACTGCATCAGACGTGCACATCAACCGCTACGCCACCAGTACATAGAGGTTTGCACAGTGAACTAACTTTCCAAATACTGAGTACTTCATATCCAGCATGGTCTGTTTACTATATGTGATGAAAAATTGCGATCCATTCGAATCAGGTCCGTTGTTCGCCATTGAGACAATTCCCCTCGCATTGTGCTAAACAAAAATCGTGGATCAGAAAATCGATATTCTAGGTTACCTTCAATGTATCGTCAAATTCATCTTTGAACTTCTGCTTCCATATACTTTGTCCGCCTTTTCCCGAACCTAGAGAACGACAGTTGCATGTATGTATACTTCTTGTTAGTTACCTGTCGGATCACCAGTTTGAACTATGAACCCCTTAATATTTCTATGGAAAATACATCCCTTGTAGTAATCCGAGGCACACAAAGCGAGGAAATTCTAACGAGAAAAAAAGGAAACACAATTGGTTAATAGACAATTTAATCTACAATTTTATATATTACAGAGGGGATAGAAAAGGGGTTTAGAAAAGTAGGAAGAAGTAGCATTCAAATTCTATTTCTGGCTTGAGTGACATTCTTTGTCATAGCAGGTAGACCCCAGAGTTCACCAGATGCATTTTTTTGCGTGTTGACTAGAACGTTTTCCATGTGGTCAAGTGCGGATATAAAATCTTTCCATCCATCCAAGTCAATTCCATGAGTTATATTCCATTCTGGCATCAGAGGGTTCGGACAATGCATGAAACTTCCGGTTTGACTAACTTGACCCTCACGAGAAAGTATTCGACCAGATCTAAGACAGATGGTCGATCTTTCTGGTTGAAGAGTTCGTAAAAAAACAAAGAATTCTCGCAGTAACTGGGGCGCCTCGATAGGACATGGGGTAGGGTCATCCAAAGGAATAACAAGCCTTTCTGGGATGTCCTCATCATCATTAAGCAGCAAATACTCTAAAGCAGGAGCTTGACCAGTTGCAACTTGGAGAAAACTGACTAGCAGAGAAGAGAGTTTGTAATTAGTGAAACCAAAGGAAGGTCCATGTTGAGTTACATGGATACCACGCATAAGGTACTTGAGAGTACTGGCAAGATAAAGGAAGACAGGGACCTGAGTGACCAGAGTTCGCATCCAGTAAGCGGCATGGAGAACCAGCTGAGTTGAATCATGTTCCCCAGGACTTCTCGAAATGTCTACGCCCACACCAAGACATTTATGTCGAGTGTAGTTTATAATCGGTGTACGACCTGGTAGAACTCTCGAACTAGGGGCACTCAGAGGATCAAGACGATTTAAGAGGAACCTAATAGGAGTCAGGGAGTGATAATTAATTTGACCATTATAGCCAAGAAGATCCTGCAAAATAGAAAGGCTAAAGGTTGAGGGATGTTGGTGAAAATTCGTAACAGAACGAGAATACTGTTGAGCAAAAATCCGTAGACGCGGATTTATATTCAAATTAAGTTCAATTATGGTATCTAGATCACTGGAACTAGAACCCAGACCGTTTACAGCTGATCCGAAGGGATATACTGTAGTTCCTGGTCTAATAGAGCATATGATTTCTGCGAGGGCATCTGAGAATGTGAAGAGAGCAAGACGGAATGGATGTCGTAAGTTATTTCGATCAACCAATGTCTGCATTTGTCCAAGAACAGAGTCAGATTGTAATAGGACCTTTTCAAGTGCTCCCGAAGTGAGTGGCTCAGGTTGAAAGTGGACAAGATTTTCATCAAAAGTCTCAGAAGGATGAGCGACAGGCCATATAGAGGGATCCGAGCAGATTCGATATGGAGGAAGGGTGAATTTTTCAGTCTTGCCTTTGCTGTCAAGTAGTGGAAGGAAGGAGCGGGGAAATGAACGAATACTCCTGAGGGCTTTGTGCAGAGCCAAAGGAGAATGAGACTGCAAGAGGAGAAGCCCACTACCTTTAGGCCAGTAGTAAGCATGATCAAGTTTTCCAGAATTTTCTTGAAAGAGGGTAAGAACACGGGGCAAACAAGAGGGGGCAACATTAAGGCAAACACATCGACGAGCAAGCCCTAAGTACGAGTTTAGATTCATTTGAACCGAAGATAGTAACGACGAAATTAATAGCTCACCTCACAAGCAAGTGGGGCCTGCATGCAGAATAACTCTACTTTGATGTCACCTAGATCCGTATGCAATGTTACAGCCTAAAAAAGAACAATTTTCATTAAGGAACAATAAAATCGACTAATAAACAATAAGAAGTCGAGTTTCAATTCAAAAAGTTTTTTAAATAACCAAAATAGCATAAAATACAAAAAACGAGGGGAAATAATTCTAGTTAATCATCCTCGATATAGCCCTGAATGAAAGGTAAGCCAGTAGAGACTTCGCGTTGATAAGCTCGATAATCATCGCCGAAGAAGATGATCAGAGACTGCTCTTCTGTGTAAACACGATCTTTGAAAAATAAATAGGCGGCTATGGGGTAGAGAACTGAACAAAGAGGATTAACGAGAAGAATTTGGGTGCCGACACTCCAAAAGAACCAACCAGAATAGGCCGGATGACGACAGAAAGCGTAAATGCCGCTTCTAACAAGACGATGGTCTTTACGTAGTGTGTATTCAATATAGTGATTGAAATTATCAGCGGCAGTTAACATTGCAGCTTTGCGAATAATTTCACCAAGTACAGCCATAGCAAGCCCGATAATGTTAGCCAACATTAGAGAAGTGTATTTAGTAGGCCAAAAGTAGACTTCCAACCAGTATTCCAGGAAACTAAGGACCATGGCTCCAATATATTCAGGACTATGGTCGAGAAGATATAGATCAATATTTGCTCGTGAAGGGCTGGTTAGAGTGGCAACAAAAAATTCTGACCAGTGAAAGAAAGCGAGAAGGGCCAGGTATATCGCAAAGGGAAACACAATACGAGGATGAGAAAGATCTCTAAAAGCATGATAGGAGAGAATGAATCCTAAAGCAAAAACGCCACCAAGGCAAAATGCAATTGTAAGATTTGGTTGATAACCGTCTGGATCAAGTTTGGAGCCTCGGTTGACGTACGAAAGAAGGTAATCAACTGTTCTTCGAAAAACAAACCTGGTTAGCACATAAAGTGTCAAAACAAATAAGATAGGGAGAATTATAAATGTCGTAAATGAGAAGAATTCAATCAAATAGAGTAAAATAAAGTGATAAATAAATAGAAACAAAATCCCAAGTAGAAATCCAACCAAAGAAGTGGGCGCTGGCCATGGAAGGGCAGTTGGAAACATGATTGGATTGCCAAATCTAAAAAAACGTAAAGTTTTTTAATTGTCCAAAAAACAGTAGTTTACGCTGAAAAATATACTGACTAGTTCATCGAAAGGCGAAGATGGTTTCAAAATTTGGCAAAAACTTTTATCAATCAAAACAATTTAGCAGACTTTCACATCAAAGATAAAGAGAAAACAAAATTCGTCCCATTCTCACATTACAAAACAACCCGCTCTAAAATGTTTTCAATGTGGCGGGATTCGCAGACTGTAAGGTAGATGTAATAGAATAGTAGAAAGGTCACAATATGAGACAAAATAAGAACATTTACAGTAATAATCAGGGCTAATACAAACCTTAGTGGAAGAGATTCAATAACAGATGAAAACTGTTAAATTGAGAAATAAATAAATCAGTAACTGCTACTTAGTTATTTATTTTTTAAATAGCTACTAATAATTTTAAATGTTATTAAACATCCTTAAATTGGATTTAAGTGGCTTAACATAAATGAATAATCAGTCATTATTGATTGTCGTAATCTGTCATAACAACGAGAGACGGTTGATCGCGCGTTCCGCAATGATTAAATTAGGTATACACGTCCTTCTAATTTCATAAAAACCAGATCCAAATAATATTAATGATAAAATATTCAAAGCGTTTGTTATATTTGACCAAGAGGGAAACAAAACAGTAAACGACAAAGACATAGGGACGATTCTACGCAGTCTTGGATTGTGCCCTACTGAGACTGAATTGACAGACCTCATCAATCAAGTATACCTTATATTTCTTTGATTATTTAAGCTTGAAAATAATCCACCTAATGGTATTGTTAGCTACGAGCGACTTCTTCCCGTCGTTCGAGATATTTTGCTTAGTGGGAAGTAAGTTTTACTCATTTTAAACTGTAAGATTTGGCATTCTGCCGAAGGAAGAAATTATTCGAGCATTCCAAGTTTTCGATCCAAAAAAAACTGGCTTTGTTGACCAGGAAGTACTCAGGGAACATTTGCTGATTAAAGGTAAAAGTAAGATTTTCCGGTTATAATTCCGTCTTAGGCGAGAGTTTCACACTGGAAGAAGTGAATGAGATGCTTTTTTGTGCGACTGATCCGTCGAAAAATAAAATTGATTATCACGAATACGCAGCTAGGCTCGCTGACATAACCAAGACTTAAAATACTTGTTTTCAACTAAAGTGATTGATAAATATATGGCGAGGTTGATACTTAAATCCTCTATGAGTTCGAATTCGTCAGCCGACATACCTTCATGTGGCCTCGTTTATTTACTTGACATTAAGCATTTTTACCGAGAAAAATCATACTCTATTAAACGTGACTTGCTGCTTGAGTTCAAGTATCATAAAGTCTATTGATAATAACCAAAAGTTGAATTAGATTTCAGATAAGATCATTAGAGGCACAGCAACCGATAAGATCAAGCACAATTTAGAAATGACCAGCAACCATAGTTTCATATCAAGTGTTACATATACATATTGAACGGAAGCAAAATCCTTACAAAATGACACTATTAGCCGTCGCGTTGGCAAGTCAGCACAGATGTGAAGATATTTCGTTTTCAGGAATGGGGCGTTCAAGTTGATTTTGCAAGGGTAAATTGAAGAAAATGATAAGTTGCTCATCAATCAAAATTTGTGCCATAAGCAATACCATTCATTCAAAGATAAGAATTACGAATGAAATTTAAACTATTTGACATTCATACTAAAGGCGATTATATGATGAAATACTTCAAAGAGAGATGTCGTTCAATGAGCCTTCTTTCCGCCGTGCTTTTCAAACCACTCGTCACTATTATCCTTAGCCATCGCATCGCCCAGCAGTTCATCACCTTTCGGGTCCACTTGTGAGAGACTTCTAAAGGCTTCATCACCGACGAAACAGATTTCGTGACCATCCTTAAAAAAAGACGAAAAATATTCGTGTTAGTCGTATTCTACTTATTAGTTTTAAGTAGAAGCAAAACACTACCTTTCGGTAAGCACGTGATTTCGTTGAGGGGTAAATTTACATCGGAATTAGACTAAAACACAATTTCTTAAGTGCCTAGTCACAATAATCATCGCATAGGTTCCTTAAAGTCCTTTTTTAACAGTTAGACTATCAAAATCACACAAAGTAGACAGATATTGCTTATTAAAACAACCTTATTATGATAGTTATTGCACCAGAATCATAAATCCAAAATGAACGAATTTGACCAGAAAAAAAACTTACTGGGTCTGCAAGAATAACTACTTCAACTGTTGCTTTACCAGGAGTGTCCAAACTAACCAAAGGTGTCAGAATGGTTTGCTTAGCCTCTTCCATTTTCTTCTGCAGAGGAGCCAGCTTTACGAAGGCGAAAATAAGATTCAAGCACTCTTTTGGAATGATAAATAATTAGTTTAAGGAAATTATCCTACGTGTTCTCTGGCGCAAGCATATGCGACTCTCCCAAATGCTTGTCCTCGATCAATTGGCTTGTCAGCAAGTGTCAACTTAAGCTGACATTGTTCTTCGCCAAAAGTGAGCAAAGCATACTTATCTGAGAACTCCAAAAGCCTCATGCCGCATTTGTTGGACCAGTAATCTAAAATGAAGCTTCCAGTTTCACACAATAAATTTCACACTTGCCTATTGATCTTTTTATATCAGATGAAGCAATTTCGAGTTGTCTAACGGGATCATGGGTGTTGCTTTTCTCATTGTGAACGAAGAACTGATAACCGGCTGGATCAACCACGGCAACCATACCATCATGTTCAGTTTTGATTACGTTCGGGTCAGACATAACACGTTTATAGGCTGTCGGAGAGTGAATGTGAATACCCACAAAATCATTTCCGTGGCTGTAGCTACCAATTCCATAGTTGTATGTAAGTTCGAGAACGAAATGATTATCCTCAGGACCGTAACCAACCATAGTTTTACTCCATTTGCCATCGTAAGGTCTAGGAGTTATTATTAAAAAACATTAAATTGGATACCCATTGCAGAATGCCTTGCATCCTTCCTCAAATTCTTCATGCCGAAGGACTTTCATTCCGAGAATGTTCTTGTAAAATTCTACGGCCTTAGGGCGATTGTTGATTTTGAATACATAATGCAACACACGAATGGCCATGATTTAGCTATGGATATTAAATCTTTCCTGTTTATACACGGAAACCATAAATTTAGGCAAGTGATAGGATGCGTCTTGCTTAGGGCTTATAATTCAATATTTTTAAAGGTCCGATGATAAGCAGTTAGTTTTAATATAATTATCAAGGAAAATAATACAAAATACTAAAATTAAACTCACACTTACGAATCCCGAAACCCTAATTTCAAAATTCTGCGAAATCTTACTGTAGCCTATCATCAATCAAGTCGAATACATCGTTAAGTAGAAGCAGACCTGTATATGATAATTTTGATAATATTGTATATATGATATATGATTTTGATATGATAATTGTATATGTAGACAGATATGAAATCCATAACTTCGGATAAAATTAAGTAAAATTTCAGGAGCAAATGGGTAATAAAATTGCATTTCAGTTAACAACAACATCTTTTTCACATATGTTTACATGTGTCCTATAACTAACTGTTACCTATTATAACATTAATTTTACGGATATTCTGAGTACTGATTTGTTTGTTTTATATCTCATACAGGGAATTCTCATACTCCCTTCGCTTGGTTAATAATCTATCCCGAAAGTCTCACCATATGTTGACGGGAGGCTATAAAATGCTCACAGAATCCCATCTGAGATAATAATTTTTATCATTAGGGATTTTACTGCATCTACGCCTTGGGTATAAGATTAATATTTTTACCTATCTAACTAGGTAGATCTTGTTCTTCCAAACTTTCTTCATGGATAATGTGTAACATCTAAGAAAAGTATTGAAGTAATTATTATGCGTAATTCAAACTATATGAATGGGATTAAAATCGCATAGCCAATCAAGTTCATCATTTCTAATTACAATAAGCTACTCTATTTCATATTTTGTCCCACCAATTTGGCGTAAACTTTCGAAATTCTGCACCTTCAGTCATTTAGTGGAGGACAATAATTATCAAAATTCCTTCTGATCAAATCTAAATATGGTAAAATTATTTCACTTTTTACCAGTTTCCGATTATAATTCAGCTAAAGGAATATGCAATAAAGTTGAGGGTCTATCGGGGCCAAATCGATCGAATATTTGGAATAAGTCAAGCCACTCATGTGGTCAGTTCAGTTTGGAGGTGGCAGACAAGTCACTCCCAATTTATTTACAAGTAAATTGAGTTGGACGTTAGTAATGTCTCGTTGTCGGTGTTTCGGCGTGATGATAGATATCCGTTTAGATATCTATATGCAAATACACAACGAGTGTGAACACTGCAGTGGAGATCTCATCGTCAGTCAATCATTTCTAATCGCTAGGTGATGATAGACATCTGCTGGCTATAGCAGAATCTGAACTTCATTTTCCAAGGCATTATTTCATTAGGCTTTGACTGTGACTTTCATTATACTAAATGCGATAATTGATTTAAATGTCAGCAACGTGTGATATTTTCCTAATTATCGGTGTGCGTTATACTAGATGCACCCTTTAATCTAACACAGTCCCTTCACATTAGGTTAGAGAATTTTAAGGACGTTAAATGTACTTTAACAAACTCATAACTTTTCGGAATTAGAATTTGTTACATTTGCATTATATTTTGAGCATTTATTTCTCTTGTGCTACTATGACGCAGCAGTCAATTCCTAATTCTTCAATTTAAGGTTCTTGAGCACTATACCAGTCAGTGCAAATCTAGTAACCGGTAATATCGACAGTACAGGTTGAAATTGATCAAGGGGTGAATAGCAGAAAGTGAGCTTCTCATCAGAAAAGCATTAGGGTACTACTCCTCTACTCATACTAAAGGTTGAAAAACATTTCCCCATAACAAACATGAGACGAAAAAATTATATGCAGAAGCGGTAGTACTATTTGTCATATACCTTTAACTCTCTCCTCAAGATTTCAACCTCTAATTAATTCTACATTTTTATCCTGATTTTAAGATGATTAGAGTCAGATGAAATCAAAAATAGGTTTATATTGCTTACATTACCAAGAGCTATTCCAATTGATTAACAGATTCAATAGGGAAATTGTACTAATAATAATAAGAGATCATTAAATTTTTTGATCATTTTTAAATATGCGGACTTTTAATGCGTTTTCCACTTGATTATTCTCTCAAAAAATGCAAAATTGGAACATTCGGGGCACAGCTTGAGCAGTCATTTCTCGAAATTATGCAAGGTCATTACAATTTTTTAACACTGACACGTCATCCCATGAGATCCAGAAAAATTGCCAAATTGCGTTTGCTTTGCGATTGCAGAGGCCAGTATTGAACCTTTTACATCATTATATGCTTAATCGCCAAATTGAAACAGATCGCGAATGGACTGAATTTGAATGTAGGAGGACTATGGATACGGGCTTAGCCCCCCGATTCAATCTGATGATTCTACGAGCTGAGAGCCAAACTTATTCATGCCTTCACCACTGGGTAGTCTATTACGGTTTCAACTTTAATTATCTAAATATTTTGTCAAAAGCGAGTTTCTTAGTGTCTAATATCAACCGTGTCACCGCGTGTGCACACTTAGTTATGCCGTTATTACTCAGAGATTACACATGTTTATTACTTAACAAATCTTAAAGACTTAATAAAAAAAAAGTACAACGTGAATGTCCGCAGATAAGAATCAGACTGGTGTCGCAGAGTTTGAGCTTCCTCTACGTTTAAATTAGCTTTTAGAAATAATGGTGTGTTATATTTGATGCTGTGTTAATTCTGAGTTTATCTCACCTACAATGTGTATATAATGTAATTTATAAATTCTTCTAGGCGAGAAATCACTGAAAACTTGGAATCTATCATATCAAACGAATACTCTAGAATACCTTCAGATTCCACAATTACTTTAAAATTCAGTTTGAAAACTACCTACCCATGGGTTGCTAATCTTCTCACATATCTGCTTTCAATGAGATAGGGAACTGACTTGCTTGATTATTATTAAACTCATATTGCGCTCAGATCGCTCCAATATTTACTACCCTCACTCTCATTCTAGTTTGTTTGCCTTCAAATTTTCTAACCGGACTCTTACCTAATATTTATTCCATGTCGAACGCTTCATTCTCACATACTCTTTGCAGAAGTTAAATAACTAAGTTGCACCCGATTAGTTCCGGTCAACAAGAGGATGTGGTAGAATGTACCTTTCATAAAAACCGCTCTGATATGTCTTCTCGCTACGCGAGTCCAATGTTGTTAACACTCCCCCCGATGGTTCGGAGAAGTCGGTCGCAAGTGACATGGCGATACGTGGCTACTAATATAATCTAGGCCACCGACTGGAACATCGCTATAGCAGCAGTTGCCCAAAGTAATACGAAAACTATCGGCTCAAACGACGAGTTCTCTTCGTCACTTTATTAGAAAAGTGCAACCATCTTACTGATTGGCTGTCTCCTTAGCCAGAAATGCAGCAGTGAAGAAAATTCACGGGCATGGAAAAACAGTAGTTGCATCCCGAATTAAGGAAGGGAAACTAACTATTCCCCGAAAAAATAGTAATTCGACTACGGAGGCAGTCACCGTAACATTCATTTCAATCGACGTTTCCTTTATTAATGATTGAAACCCACCTTAGCCAAAATAACAGTACATGGTAATTCATTACGCATATATATTCATGATCACAAACGAACATCCATTCACAATCACACGCGAAGACCGAGAAGGGTTAGAGAGATAGTGAGAAAGAGAAATGGCGAGATGCACAAAAGTTTGATAGATAAATAGGGATAGAGGAAGAATGACGATAACGGATGATACGCTTTCAGCAATAAGAGAGGAGGGAAAATCGGGAGTATGTATCGCTCGTTGGCACTGTACACTTTTCGTCATTTCTTTAAACACACACGGGAGGGAGGTCTAATAAATATATAGTAATAAGTGATTCAGAGAGAGGATGATTGAGGGCAGTAGTAAATGCGCCAAGCAAAAGTGAGTAAAAGGGGGACGGAGAAAAAAAAATACTAGGAAATGATTAGGAGAGGGGGACTAGATACCAACTTCCTTATCAGGAAGTCTAGACTGTTGTTGAGCCTGGATTGGAGTAGAATTGGATGCGGGAGGCGGTACAAGAGGGCGTCCATTGTTGGGATCAAAAGCCCCGGCTACAGGAAGGGGTCGATTGGCCATACTAGTGTTGACAACAGAGGGAGGGACTTGGGATTGGTTGGGGGGAAGATAGCAGCCGGGTTGCCCAGGAGCGAGGCCTGTTGTCGAACAGGCAAAAGGACCTCGGCGACGGGGTAAGGTGGCGCCAGCAGCTACGGTGGCTTGACCTAGACCGCCACCGCCATTGTTACCTCCCATTGTTCCGTGCATTGGATTCGATGATGACACTGGCATTATGTTGTGCATAAACACTAGACATAAAAATAATATGGTCTACCATGAGTACTATTCAGCATGAAACGGTGCTGCTATTAGTAAATAATAATGGGAGTATATAGTGGTTCAAATGTGCACATATAAAATGAAACTGTAATCGCAGTGTAAGCAGAGGCAGGTTATAATAATAGTAAATATTTGCAATAGATTAGTTTAATGAGTTTTGTTACGGTGAAACGTCTTTGACAGTTTCATCTGCCTACCCTTGGGTCTAAGAGGAGACAAATGAACCGAGGTGGCATGACCAAGAGCTTCAACGTTTAAGCTCTGAAATCCGCTGATATGAACCGTCTCAGGAAATAAGAGGTTAAAATACAAAAAATAAATTTAGGAGCATTACGCCTTGAACTGTATCCTTTTTTAGAAAATGACTAATTCAATGCTTCTAGAATTCAACTAAAGTAAACTTGCTGGTCCTCTTATTCTAATGCCCCCTCAACTGTCCAAGTGGTCGGTTTTTATTAGACTCTGACAAACTAAGAGAAATAATAACCTGTTTTCTCCAAATATTGTTAGACGATATAGTCTTTTGATTTATCAAGTTATAAAACTTAAAAGCGGAGTTGCTTGTCTCTAATTTTGCTCTTATCGGCGAGTAATGCTCGTAAAGGTTACACTGTATCTAACAATTTCGAGCTAGCGTGAGGATGGGTAGTAAAATAGACACAGAAATAAATGAAGGACTCATTTAAAACTTTACTATTGATAAGAAGATTAAAGCTCTATAGATGCAGTTAATGGTACGAGAAGATATCCAACTCTTAACTGGCATTTTTATAAGATTAGAAGATAATATGAGAGGTAACTACATATCTAGACCACCTCAATTCTAACTAATCAATAACAGGCCTTAATAAGGACACAAAATTATGCAATAAATCACGGAAAATAGGACAGAAAATCTATTGCATCGCGAAAGAAAAAGTTGCTTTAAGACATAAAAATTAATCTTCTGTTAATTATAATGAAATTTGACCTCTAACAGAGTCGATTAAAGGGTAAACCTCAAAAAAAAAATGAAAAGGTAAGTAAAATATACCAATATTCATTCGGAGTATGAAAATGCTAGTATGAACGGCACAGAGTTACGTTTGTCTTGTATAGATTAGTGTAAACAGTGCAAAAATGAAAAGTTTGTGCCTCCTTACAGCAAATGTTCAATGAATTAGAGGAGAAAGTGATTTCAGGACATTTTGAGTTTAAAATGACTCAGCTCATACCAGTTGAATAAAAAATTCAAAACGCAGCCTGCTGAACAAAAAAATCAACGTCCTTTACTCACCATTAAAAAGGCATTCAGCAAAATGGCTAGAGCGATTTCTTAGAATAGACGGTTTTAGATGCAAAATGAAAGTGTAATTTGAATGAAAACAAAGAGCATCCACTTGATTAACTTTGTGGCAAAATAAACGAAGAAGCAGTGAATAAACTGGAATTTCCAATAATAGCCGGCACGTGTTAAAGTGTGAAGCGAGCAAAGCTAGTGCTATCTACTTACCAGGGAAGGGAAGGGGAAATGATTACATATAAGTGAAGGGAGATTTTTGCCCTATTGAGGAAAATAAGTCATGCATTTTAGTAAAAATGTAATTGATTTCATTTATGTTTAACGCAAAGCTATTGGAGGGAGAGGCTCTCAGTAAATATATGATGAAACAATTCTATCTTCAATACAGAAGAATTTACTGGCTTTCTAATATCCGATGTACAGTTCTGGGTTTCGATATTTTGTCATCAGTTAGTTCAAATGTCCCAGGATGATAACGGTAATTATTTCAAGTAGTACAAAGTGGTATTCTATTTCAGTCAGGTCTTATTCAACCTTTCTCAGAAAACTTTTCTGCCCAACACACAAGCAATCTCAGATAGAGTGGCTAAATCGCAGCTAGCCACCTATGAGCTATCACAGTCAATGGGCGCCGTGTCAAGTGCGGAATAATTAATAAGAGGTACTCCGCCTTGTCAATTGTACGCACTCGGATGAAGGTACAAATTAATTAGGAAGACCAGAGCACGCAAAAGAACCCACTACGACCTCCGCCATCCTTATAAGCTCGAATCATCCTAATTATATTTACTTAGTCCAGATCTACTCCAATTAGGACATACCTACCACTACATCAACCCTGTTATCATATTTAGACAAATCGAGTATAAGTCATTCTTTTATGACTTTAACGTGTAATGTATTAATATTCTAACATCCTCCTAGGATTTTGAAGTAGATACGCATCCTAACATGCACCAATCTGTAAAGTTGCGGAATCCAACGCACTACCCCTGAACCTTTTAAGCTTTATGAAACGCCTAGTCAACTAGATTAATCATCACGGTCAGTCCTTGTTAAATTAACATTGATTCTAGTCTGCTTAAAAATGAGAATACTTAAAATTTAATAAGAACTGCTGCATGCTTCAATAACGTAGTCTTATTAGACATCCTTAAATGGCAATAATAGGCTTATGAATGCATTTAACTTTAAGCTACAATAACTCATTCAAATTCTAGAAATAAAGCCATTTATGTTAATAATGCTTTCACATTAACACCTAATCTGAGTCTCTAGAAAAATAAGACAATTATAATAGAATAATGCGAAACCGCTTTAAAAACATGGGAGTCACAAGTGCTAGCAATTCGATTGTGGGAAATTGTACCGACTTCGGTGCTTCTTTCAATTTTGGAGTGTAGCAAGGAGTGATCACAATATGGAAGCAGAAACTCACCAGGTGCGAACCCTCCAGCCATCACACCCTGTGGATTCGGTGGGGGCATCCCAGGACTTCCCGCTACAGCAGCCGCGCCCCCGTGGTATCCCATAGCAGCAGCAGCAGCAGCAGCCGCAGCCTGCACCGCCACTTGTTGCTGATACGCGGCCACAGCAGCCTGGTGATGTTTCGGTGTCATGGCCGATGATGAAGATGGCGGTGCAGGTTGAGAAGCCTGCTGTTGCTGAACGGACGTTGTTTGCTGCTGCTTGTTCACCTGCTGCTGCTGTTGCTGATGCATTGCAGAGAAGTGATTGATTGCCGGCGCAGGGACAGCTTGACGAGGGCAGCCGTTGCGAGCGAGGAAATTGGCGCAATCGAAGTGGAAGGAGCAGTGTGCGTAGTAGAAGGCATTGCGTCCTTCGGAGTCAACTACCGTGGGATCGCCGTTGTACTGAAAAGGTATACAAACGATGCTACTAGCCTACAAGTCTAGAAGTGTAAGCTTGCCAATACCTAAGGTTCACGGGATCGGGACCCATCGGTGGACACTCAATATATTAAAAGAACAACCTCATTGACTAAGGCTAGCTAATAAAAGAACTAAAAAATGAGTTTCTCAATACACCGTGTCTTCATTTTATCAAATAATCGCGCTATCAAAAGACCACTAATTACAAAAGACAAGAGATTACATTGAAGAATTTATAATCCAAGAATGACAAAGTTCGTCTTACTTTCAAGAAACCAGTCTGCCACAAGCGCCAAAATTTAAAAACATTTTGAATTCGTGATTCACTACTCGTTCATAATTTCAGAGGTGAAGGGAAGGTAAATCATTTCCAAGACAAATAAAAGGCGCATCTGAAAGGGAATTATACGACTCTGACTCAAGCTCCACCATGATCTCAAACTTTTCACATCTCTACACGAAAAACCCTCTGTATGCATATTGGAATACTCAAAAAACTGTATACACGTTCCCTATGGTGGAATTAACATTACATATGAGCTAATATATACTCTTATTTGTCTGCTGAACACATGTCTACCACACTCTAGTTACAAAAAACTGATAACAAAATTAAATAAACATCTAAAAAACCAAGCCTACCCAAAGTAATAATTGAAGGTATACAATATTTCCAAGCGTGGCAGCTATGTGAATGGCAGCCCGGGGATCTTGACGTGAGTATGGTGCATTGACGGTGTCCGGAGTGGCACGGGCTAGGCACAGAATGACCTGACGAGTGTCCTGTCGTGCGATGGCGTCGATTAATTGCTGCTGTAGGGGCGCTTCTGGATAGGGGAGTGGCGGAAGGAATTCACGATGCTCATACTTTGCCCGTATCCACGACTCCATTTCCTCTTTGGAACTGCGTGAGTCTGGTTTCCTGAAAGTAAAAAAAAAATCGGTGTTATTGAAAATATCAAGATTCAAAAATATATTGAACATTGTGACGAGGACCCTGGATCTACGATATCAATGAAGTCCTCAATAGATTCGAGTGATTGTAAAACAATGGAACATCATTCGAGAAGTTAAATTAATAGATATGACTGAGATAAGGTAAATTAGGATGTGACGGAAGTACCTTGTAGAACTAGTTTATGACAGCTCAAGATAATGTCAAATCAATCAATGTTCATTAAAGGAATGTGAACGCCTCAATAGTCATTCTGTGCCCTATTTATCAGCTGGTGTTTTCAACCTTTCTTCTTGTAAACTTCATCGCTACGCCACCAACACAAATATTGAAATTTAAGTTGAATTTTTGAAGTGTTGGAAACTTATTCAAATTCCACTCAATTTCAGCCGATTTTCTAACAAACGAACTATTAATCTGACAACTAAGTATTGGCATTATTTTAAACATGTGAGGATTCTAACTTCCTAAATAATGTAAGTGGTGTTTAAAACTACTCACCATAAAGCTCACTACATTTGACTGCTAATTTATTGATCACCGCGCTCGGTTATTGCAAACTACGGAAAAACACCAATTTCACGATCCTCTAACTAAACACGACACCGGAGCACAGAAATGCATAAATATTTATTACAGGTGGAATTTTTTCCCCAAGCACAGAAAATTTGTAATGATTACTGTTAGACCTCCCAAATCCTTGTGAATTAATTAGCAAGAGTTTTTTAACAAATTTTAGCGTCATTAAAAGAACTACTAATTTGACA
Source organism: Hymenolepis diminuta (assembly GCA_900708905.1). Taxonomy (NCBI): domain Eukaryota; kingdom Metazoa; phylum Platyhelminthes; class Cestoda; order Cyclophyllidea; family Hymenolepididae; genus Hymenolepis; species Hymenolepis diminuta. The sequence continues at coordinate 850,092 of CAADRB010000019.1, forward strand.
CTTGAAGACCGAAATTACTCCAAACATAAAATTCAGCTGCTACGTAAACATAAACATAGATACATTGGCGTCAATATGGGTATGGATTTCTCTTCTAAATTCAAATCCTATTAAGATTAACTTTTAAATCCCGAAGAGGAAGTTTTATTTATTTAGGCCAAAGGAAATGTGCATTTGATTTCCTACCTTAAAAATTTTACTTTTCACCGAAGTGCTGTAAGGAATACACACAGGTGAAAGGCCGCCAACCGACCAGACTAATTTGAGTGACTCATTAACACGCTGCGCCTGTATGAGAGGTTTGTATGTATGTGCGCAATACGGTACGTTGGAATTTTCAGGTGTAATAGGAGTGTGATGGTCAAAGCTCCCAATTAGGGCTACCACGTTGCACAGCATGCACCCTGAAAAGGGGGTAATTAAGACCAATTGCAGGTTGATTTAGCTTTTTTACCTATAAAAGTAATAGTAAGTTGCAAAGACTTTCTTTAAACATATCCTATTTCACTATAACGGAGTATAAGCAGCTTAAGAATTTTCCTATCGGACACATAAAGCGTGTAAGGAACACATGTTGACCGTGGAATAACTCCATATTTTTTGTGCTAGCGGATGTGTACCTCCATGCAATTATTCTAAATTCGAGGCTGCTTAACAGAGTGAAGAGAACATGTTTCCATAAAAGCAACTTTCAGAACCGAATCAAAGATGGAAAAGAATGTCAAAATGTGGAAAGGGTAATCATAGAGCTCCGCAGATCTCTCCCTTCAATGTAGAGAAACGGAAATTTATGCATCATCTGTCCAATTCGTATATTCACACGATCTTTAAATAAATGGACCTATTATTTTATTGACAAATAAATTGCAATGGGAACTCACGAAATGCTCTTCAGAAAATAAACTAGTGTACAGCCTCGCTTACTTTGAAGAGGACAGAGAACACATTAGAAACTCCAAAGGCGCATTAAATGAAGGTACTTGGAGGTCCTAGCTCCCCGAATCCACTGTTACTCTCTATTACCTATATTAGTGATTGTCGTAAAAGTGGCCATGATAAACAAAACAACATTGACACACTGAAAGCTATCCAAGATCGTTAAGGGGAAATATTGAAAATAATTGACTTGGGTAGAGGGAGGACATTCTGGAACCGACCATACGAAAAACTCACATTCTACCACCTATTTTGGTTACCCACATCACTGAATGTGCGCCAATGGGCATTGATCTCGTGAACTGACGAACGATGGACTTGTGCTGCTAACGCAGTCGCTTAGAATTCAAATCATAAATAGTTCAATGATATATTGCCTTCTCTTAAGGAACAGTGAATAGTTAGATCACTGCAGTCAATGGTCATAAAAATGGGAAGCTTTCCATTTTGAATACATTTCGATTAGAGGGTGGAAGCAAAAAAGAAGGAAATCATAATCCCTATTGCTATGTGAACATTTATTGGAGCGTTTCATGATGGCATTGTTTATGAAATGATTACGATAACATTAGGGAGCAATGACGATAAATTAGTTTACATTGTGCGCCAAATTTCCTTAAGAGTATGCAACATCTGTAGAACAACTTCAGCTAAAATAACAACCTAAATTGTTTATTTCAAGCAACTTAAGAGATTCAGAGTTTACATTCATCTTCTAAAGAAGGCAGCATCTTTAAGGATAGTAAAATGAAAATGCAAACTTATTTTGTTTACTCCAACAAGTCGAATAATGTTTACCCCATAAAGAGCATAAAACTCCGAACGAGAACAATTTGACGAGGTTAGGTGTAAATAGATAGGACGCTGACTCCAAAAGGATGTTTTCTCTACAGATTTCACTCTAAAGAAATAAATGACATTTACTTATCTACATCGAATAATAAGTGTAGAGTTAATTAATTTCCCAAAATATTGCAGATCCAACGAACGAGAGTATTTAAGAAACAATGTAATTAGTAGATTTATCAGTGTTGATTTAAATACGAAAACGGCAGATTCCATTTAAGTAGAAGTAACCCTTGTCTTATATCCTTCAGACAAAGGTGAGACTAACGCCGTTAATAAACGAAATGTCTCGACATAATGCTTAGAAATTTTATCATGTTTAATTTTGAAGGAGATTAATTTCCAATTTACAACACACCAACACTAGATATAGGACATTTACATGTAATTTAACCTAGATTACGATATTGATCCATAATTCTGAAAGTTCAAGAAAGCCAATCTACCAGTCCACAAATAATGCGGAGACCAAGCGTATGATCAACAGAAGGAAAGAACATTTACCAACTGAAATGTCCATTTCATTTGACCATTCTTTAAATAAGTCTTCCATCATTCTATTAAAGTGTTCTATGCATTATACATACTCACATGACTATGCTTGAGGAAAATTCCCAAACAGAACTTTCCCTCTTTTTAAATGGGAGTGAATAAAGGGGAAAAGACGAAAAACAAATTCCATTAAATTCGCAAGAACGAATGAATTATCGCTTATAATTGTCAATAGATAACCTATTCCGATAATAATGGAAGAATTCATTTTAGTATGTAAAATAAAAATGATTACGAACTATTTAGGAGAGAATGGATTAAACAGCAAGAACGTTAAGAAAGATAAATCTAATTTTGTTATCGGAACCATTTCAAGATAAATCGTATAAATATGTTGAAAACGAAAATACATTAACAAAATGGAACTTAATGACTGGGTTCATCATATGTTGCTAAGTCTTTTTTGATCAGATATACGGTTATCAAACCATAACATTGGGGACACGAAGGAAAAAGGACATAATTCAACCTAATATCGGCGTGTCTCCAGCACTTAATGACAAGATTAGTAATTCAACACATTGGTCATTGTCCAATGCCCTAGATTTGCGAACAAACAGAACTCACAACTAAGTAAAGTTTATAGCATGTGAGGGAGTCCTGAAATGAAATGCGATTAGTCAAATTAAGATGAAAACACTTAACTAGGATGTCTGAAAGAGTCAAACAGCTGTGCTAATACTAAAACGAGTTTCGGATTCACTTCCAAGTTTGGAGGCATTAGTTGCAAAACACAGGTTACAAACTTTGCTTTCTGTAATACAAGGAAAGGCAAATTCAGAAAATTTTAGGAAACTGAAATTGCGGCAAAATATTTTGTCCAAAAAGTGGACGAAGTGGAACTATGCAAGGAATAACAGGAGACAGATGTGATGATGGACAGCAAATAATCTCTCGCTTTTGTAAAACCGTAAAAAAGTGTAAAATCTTCTGATTTCCAAGGGTTTTTATATAATAATTCAGACTTTAACGATGCTATCCCCGTATACTCAATTTCCCAGAAGATTCAAAAGGGATTGAAAGAGGAGGAAGAAAGACGACTAAATCTTAGAGCCAGAGGTATAATTATTTTACTATGTTTACACTTTTTCAAGGAAATGAACTACCTTCTTTAAGGTATTATAAACCAACTTATGGCTTTACTTTTAACGTTTACTACTTAACATCAATGAAAAATTCAATAAATATTTTGGCATGTTACTTAAAAGTAGTAGAGACAGCCAAACAAAATAGGAATTCAGATACATAGCAACAAAAACCAACATAGGGGTGAATCATCAACACACCAATGATCTAACTATGAAAAAGAGAGAATCTCCCAAATAAACACGCTTGAGGACCGTTTCATAGAAGCTGCAAATAATTAGTTTAACTATCCATGGCATTATTTCCGAAAGGAGTTTATTTACACAGATATTCAGCAAAGAACCGTTCTGAATTAAGCCGGTTCTAATTGACTTAAGAGTACAGATAACACAGGTTCGTAGTGTCTCCATAGGGTCAGACAAGGGAAACGGTTTGACTTGGATAAAATACTAAATTTGTATCAATTATTTAGCATGAAATGAATAGTAAAGAATCGGATCACAGCGGGTTACCAAAGACACCTTAGCAATGGTTTTAGAAATAGACCTTCAACTTCAGGAAATCGAGTTGCTCTGATTCAACTATGTTTCAGTGACACTCGGCGGAAGTTAGATTTTTTCAGCCCGTTATGGAATACGTTTTCGATCCAACAGGATGACTCAAAGGAATGAATGAGGACTCTGAGAAAAAAAGCCTGGGAAAAAAGCTCAATTATAAAATGATATTATCTACAAAGATCCCTTAACAATGGAAAACAGTTGTAAGGTTAAAATCTCATCGACACTGATTAAAATTACTTCATAATTAACACAATTGTAAAGAAACAATTAAAGTCTATATAGACTAAGTAATAACAAAAATCTACTGCTTATTAATTCAAAGATCGAAGCGAAAAATGTTTCTGACCAGTATTTTAGAAATGTCAAAATAACAAACAATGCAAAAGTAACACACCTTCGACTGGCCGCGTTGCCAGGTACCGCAGCTTCCCAGACAGAGTTGGCGAGAGTGTTGCCAATGGCACGCATAACAGCAGCCGCTTCTGGTGTCCAATCATCTAACATGAGGGAACGAATTCGAGAGATGTGGGTACCTAACCGACGATGAACTCCACTACACTCTATACACACCATCTCCCCCAAGTTCAGACTTGCCCAATCCGGATCTACAAGTGAAAAGAAACCTCTGATAATATTGGAGTCAAGTAAGGAAATAACCATATCAGGGATTGTGATTAGCGAGAAACAGCTAAAAACAGTGACAAGGGCTGTCACTTTCAAATAAATAAGACCTAACCGGTTTCAGATTATAATTATATTTCATAAAGATTAAAGCATTTTATTCAGAAAATAGTTTCACACGGCATATTATTAAATTGCTCTTTGGCGGACATTATAGGGAGCAAAAGCAAGAAAATACAACTACCAATAGTAAAATAAGATCACGGTTTTCTAAGCGATTAATTCAAACACCACACTTCAAACCAAAACCAAAAATTTCGTTGTTTGTTTGAGAGTACTAAAATATTAAATACACACCCCTAGTAAGTCCAAAATACCTCATTTCGACTGAGACTGGAATACTCTTAAGAGATGTATTGAAGGGAAGCATTTGCCAAAATTTACATTGAGTGAAGGAATCGCATTCCGGAACCCTTCGATGCGAAACTCTCATTCAGATACTCCTGCTGTTGATTAGTTTTAAGCAACGAGGTTAACCACTTCGCTCATTCAAGATGTAAACATCAATTAGCGCTAAACATGTCTGTTCCTGGTTGTTTTGGAATGTCTTAATATTAAAATTGACTGTTTTCGGGAAAAAAATCTTCCAGTAAAAGCGCTCCTACTTTTCTACAATTGCCAATTGGGTCAGGAGATACACACACATCAGCAAAACTTAATTATTACATCTTTTACAGCATAATTACTAGCGCCCGCGAATATCAATTTCCTACAGCTGGCTCTTTCGATCACACACGCACATACAAATATCTGACACTGATGATGATAAAATGGATTGATGCTGATAGGCTTCCCTGGCTTTCTCTTCCCCTGTCAGCCTCCCTTTCGCCTACTGCTACTATGAGGACACGCATACTTGGTAAAAGCCAAACTAAATTTAAAATGTGAAAACTTCAATTACACTAAAGGTAGGAAAACCAAAGCAAAAAATGAGAACATTATGGGAGGAAAGGCGTATACATACCTTATTAAGTCATTTGCAATTCAGTCAAAAAGGTTGATAATGCAATGTTTTTGAGAAAATACCAACAGGCTTAATGAAACGAGCATGACTTACCTCGTAAATCAACCTACTGGCTGATCAAATCGGAAAATTATGAGCTAGACAAATAATAATCTATAGAATTATAAGCTTAGAGGTTGTTAATCAGGAATCTAGAAGCTAGAACCTGAAGTTTGAACTTCAGTTCTTTTACCCACTTTTAGAACTCTTTTTGAACTACCCTAATACTCCTCCAAGAGTAAAAAAAGCAAGGAACACATTAAAAACTTTCGCCCCTTTAAAAGCTACAATAAATGAATACCAGACAAGACTCAGTTATCTTCGATTATAATGAGAATCCTAGGTAAACTATAATCAAATATAGTGAACAATTTCTAAAACATTACAGCGAAAAGACACAGTGATAACTGTAACTAAGACTTCCGAAATTCATTTCTAAATGTAAGTTAAACAAGAGTGAAAAAAAAAACGATTTGAGGACAAATCTCAAATTTCACAAACCATTCCTAACCCTACTCTCAAAACACACGATTGAAAACTGTAACCCAACAGCTCAAATAGTGAGAAATTGGAAGCGAAGTGTCAAGTTAAATATATAATTATATAAAATTATCAAATATTTCCCTCGACGAACCTTATATTTTATGTTTCCTTCGTATTGTCATTGAAATACCTTTTTACCTGTAAATTATTTAAGTAAACTAATATAAAAATGTTATGCTATACATAGTTCAAGATGAACTATAATAATACAACGAGAACTTGTATTTTCCTTCTAACTTGGATGAGATATCGGCTTTTGCTCGTAAAATGATGATCATCGTGATCAGAGGGAAGATAACCGAAGCCCATCTGATGGGAAACCGGTATTTCGGCCACCCTTTTACAGAAAAAAATTTAATCAATATGTATGTACACCAATGGACTCCTACCTCGTAAATTGTAGCTTGACAGATGCGCTATACCACAGGCTATAGATAAACGGACATACATCATCACAACTCAAGATCATTAACATTCTAGAACATAAAAGGGAATAATATTACATGCATCCCTTTTATTGCTAGTTAAAGGAAAGCGGATACGAATGTGTTCATCTCTGCATTTCTAGAAAATCTTTATTTCCCAATTAATTTGCACTTGCAGCATTAAGCAATGAATTTCTTTTTTTCCGACAATTTTATTAGAAGAAAAAGAATTTACACAGAACAAACTGTGAAGAGCCAACTAGCAACAGACTTCAGGAAAAAGAACAGCACATTGAATATAGCATCGTTAGTTTATTAAATGATGATTTTTTTCTTTTTAGGATAGACGCAGGCGAAGTTCCTTTTAACAGTTTTCTTTGCCTCCATTACTAAAGGAATGAATAAAAAACCGAGTAGGTTGGAACAACTAAGGAGTAGGATTACCTGGGGGGTAACGTAGAGATTCCCTCATCGAATGACATTAACAAACACATTGATTATATTTACTTAATAAATTTATTTATGATATTCGCTCGATGAGAACCGATAAGCTAAGTAGTCTATTTGCCCAATCCCAGAATTTAAAACAATTAGAAAATGAAAAAAAAACATCTCTTATTTCCTCTCGTTTAATTAAATGGAAATAAAATGAATTAGAAGAGTGACCACTAACATCAATTTCGTCTGTAAAATTTACAAGTAGTTTATTTATCCTTACAATATAATTCCCATCATAACGAAGAAAATAAATCTAAATCATCCTTTACAATAAATATTATTAGAGTTGACCTTGGTATGTTAAAATAAATTGTTGTTAGTCTTACCTATCTGTTCTTGGTTATTCGAAGATACAAATAAGTTGAGATGGTAGGATTAACTGATGAACAAGTTCATCTATGAACTTGGAATTCATTTTATGAAATATGAAAAGTAAAAATTGAGTCCTTTTCTGAAAATAGACAACCCAGTACTTCCAGAAATAAAGTAAATTAAGACTCTTGAACCCTCAACTACTTTACCAGTAGCTTCCTGATACCTTCCTCGTGTCTTTTTGCTGTCTCCATTATTTAGATGCTCGTTCACGATTAAAACCAGTAAGTTTTTTGTTTTGCAATAATCTCTTCTGTTAGAATTATCTTTATCGACATACGAATAAACACGAAGCAGAATCCTCATGCAATTTTTAGGACAAGTAACTAGTAGATCAATCCAAGATGAATTAATACCAGCTCCAAAGAGGTATTTCAAAGAGATAATTCTCCGATTCGCTTAAACAAATTATTCTGATTATGCACTCTACACTGTATTTCTCACAGGCGTCCACTCAATGAAAAAAGCAGAATGACATAGAATAAAGCAATGAAAGAATTCGAACTTACCAGGGGCTCCACAATCAGCGCAGGCATCATTTCCAGACACCGCCCGCAGCGACTTGGCCATCGCCTCATCCACCCGCATATTCTCTCCCCTCTCACCATCCTTCACACCTCCCGGGTCGGATCCGGTAGTTCCAGAGCCGGGTATAGAGACACTCCAGTTGTTGGAGGGCATATCCGACCCTGCGCCACCGCCATGACCTGCTGACCCCGAATAGAATCCACCCTCCAGACGCTTATTACTCGAGTCGAGGAGTTGGAGACGTGTGATGATAGCCTGGTCAATGTGGGAAACCCAGTCGTCTCGGTCCTCTGCACTGTGTGCCTCGAAGTTCCATTGACGATCCATGGAGATTAACTGAAATTCGTAGCCCTCAGATTCTGTGGAAAGAACAAATATGATAATTCAGAACTCGGAGACATATTACAATGGTAATTAATGTTATAACGATGACAATTAGGAAGCGGCCTCATGGAATCAAATGTTATTTACAGTGATGAGTTTTGATCAGCGAATCGCTGAGTTATCATCCTTCAAGTTATGACTATTTTTATCACATCAGGGGTTTAATGAGAACGACAAAGTTATTAAGCATCTACTATCACCCCACAAAATCAAGGTCGCGGCAATAACTACAGGTAGTTAGCTAATTAAACAAGTAATTTTTTAGAAACACTGAAGAATTAATAAGAATATCTCATAAAACAAATCTGGTTGAATAGTGCTGAACACATAACTGAAAATACGAAACCTTCCATGATTTAGATCTTTCAGAGTGTCGGTATATTTTGCTCAGCTTTTGCCGTGAAAACAAATCGTAAATTGTGATTTAGGAAGGTGCCAGTTCTAAATTCTTAATGATTCAAATTACTACCAGCACGAATTATCAATACTATTTTCGAGGTATTTGTTCCCTAGATGTTTAAACTCTAGTTCCATTTTAAATTATACCCCGTTTTAATCTAGTTAACAATTTAAACCAATCTTCAATTTCGTTTCGTGCTTAGATTATCTCTCGACCCGTAAGGTAACTGTCGATTTTCCAACATTAGAAATTAGCATAAC
>CAADRB010000019.1:859699-888318 GCA_900708905.1 Hymenolepis diminuta
AATTCTGATTGAAAAGTGAAGCAAAAGTGTCATTTAAGCCGACACTAAGAAGTCCGGAAGTTCAGATAAAGTGAGAAAATCGAAGCAATAACAAGAAGTGTTAATAACCTCTCCTTTCTTCTTCTTCCCTTTCCATACTCAGCAACTGCATAGCACAAATTCAACGAAATTTCGATAATCTATAGCTCTGTCTGGTTGATGATCGACTAACACGCTGCCAGACATCCCAAATGTCAGTTGCGTATATCATATTGCATAAGGACGACAGAAACTCAATACAAGTCTGACAGGCATGTTCATACAAACATCGACACAATTTACCATAGCCATCCGTAGCACTAGACTTTTGCGCATTTTTCACTCGTCGGTAGCGTTTTTTGGCATCCTTCACGGGCTGTTGTTGCTGCTGGGAATTGCCGAACCGAGTGCCTACCAAACAAAGCACACATTAACATAAACATTAACTACGATTGAAAGAGACCAAAAAATCTTGAACACACACCGAAGCACAACTCGCGCTAATAGCTAGCTAGCTAATAATAACCAATGATAATTACCTACTATCTTTGTTAGATAGCGCGCTGGAGAGGTAATAAAGTTTGATAAAGCTTGAAGATAAAGAGTGAGAAACAGGGGACTTACATGGATCACTGCTAGAGACTGAGGGGTCAATTGATGTGCTTTCCATCGAACCACCGAGTTTATCTAAGCCAAGAGAGAAAATGTATTAATAAACAAAAACCACAAGCTTTGAAGATGATTAATCTAAAGAAAGGAGCGAATGAGTCATCGTTGGTTTTCTCTGTAGTAGTAGTAGTAGTAGTAGTATGAGAAACGTAAGATAAGGAGATTAATCTTAGACAAGTCAACAAGCATGTTTGCTGTGAGAGCTTAAACTTAAGACACCACCAATTAGTCTTTCTTTACCTTGCCTTCGGGGGTTCTGTACATCAATACACACCCACACATTTGAGGGACTTTGAGAAATTACAGAAGTTTTGAGAGAAAGGTGTTACTGGCCGCTTACCTGAATTACCTTCAGCGGTATTAGCATTACGAGGGCCATTAGTATTGTTTGGGGCCTGACCGCCAGTCTGACGGAATATTACACCGGGAATCTTGATGGTGACCCTGCTCAAATCAATCTCCTTTCCGTGAGTGTTTTGAACGTAGTCCTAAATGCAGAACAGGGGGGATTATAAACATATGAACAATTGAGTGCAGCATATGACCAGGCATGTCCACGTACACAGTAGGTTCGGACACATGGCTGGGCCGGGTTGAAAAAGTTATGAATCATCGGCCTTGGGGACATATGCGTCTAAAAGCCTGCTTGTCTGTCTGTCTATCTATTAGTCTGTCCCTCCCCCCGCCCCCCCGCCCCACACACACACACATACACAGAAACACTCAAACAACTCGAGCCAACAGAAGTGATGTGCAGCAGCATTAGACATACTACCAATCAACTCACCTGAATAGTGGGGTGATAGATTAGACGAGAGTCGTCTGTTAGCGCCACGTATTTCTTTGTCTTCCATTCCTTATTCAAGGGTTTGCATGTTCTCTTATAGAGATATCCCTGTAGAAAAAAACAATAAAACCAAATTATAGAGAAATTTAGTTAAAATTGCAACTGAGTGGATGAAAAGTGCCACAACACACCTGTTTAATGGGAATAGATCTGCCACTTCCGATGCCATCAATTACCTTCTTTTCCTTCTCTCTGTTGTCGTCCGTTTTCCTCTGCAAATGAAAAATAAAAGAAGGGTGTTATGGATATTTTGATGGACCTAAAGCTGCCTTCTGCATTGCTTGAATGGTTGTTTTAGGACTAAATAAAGGTTTCCTCGAAAGTTCTCTTTGAAATCAAATCCACGGTCAAACTTTATCGGAAACGACCACTAAGCACTTATTCGACATCCTTCTAGAATCGAAATCTTCTCGATATGTCAAGTAACGATAAACGCTAGATTAGAATGCACATCCAGTCATAGCTTAGATCAACCAAGTGAATCGACCCAAAGCCAACCAAATCTTGCTCAATTTTTCAAGTAAGCCCAGAGAGATTTTTAAGAAAATACTGAAATGTTGTTATTTAGTGCACAGGTGAAAGTTTCTTTCATTAAAAAGAAAAAAAAATCGCTGGCTTTAAAACGGATTAAAATTAGGTTTTATCACTACTTATTAAATGAATACTGAAAAAAATATTGAATGGATTTAAAACAACAAAAATAATAGGGAATCGCCGCTCGCATTTAAATTTTGAGATTAATAAAAGAAAATATTAATGAACTTCAACTTCTACAAGCTTTCTCAAACACCATCCAATAGTCCTACTGATATCTATATACACTAACTTTAGAAGTTTGGAAAGGCGGAAATAACTTACAAAAAGATTTGACTTGGGCCTCGTTTTCCTTGACTGCGTTGGTGTACTGCTGGGAGTAAGAGAGTCCTTAGTTTCTCCCCTAGGCTCCTAAAAGAAACAAACGACTGGATAAAATTTGAGGTTTCTCAATGTAATTGGTGCATTGCTAACAACGTGAAAAAGCTGGAGGTAAACGTTTGCGAGATAGTAGTATTATTACTCAATAAACGCACCAGTAGTATATAAAAAGGCATCACAAAACATGGCATAATCGTGATTTATATAAGGGAGAAATACACACACATGTGTATGTACAGTGGACGACTCTTATCAAATGTGATTAAGATCAGCTTGATCACCTCCTCTACTCCCCAAGTGCGTGTGATTGGATGACTTAGGGGCCATATGCCAGTACATGGGGAGAGGAGTGGGAGGACACTGCCGTTAAGTGTGCGTAAATCACATGCCAGCGAATCAGAAACCGAATTTTTCCCATCCCATGAGTAAAATGGAAAAATTCTAAGTCAAGCGAGCAGTTTATTAGTAAAATAAGAGAACAAGCAGCTAGGCAGCAACGAAAATGAGCAATAATTTAAACCGCCACATCGAATGCAAAAGTGGAGTAGTGAATGTGACCTTTTTAGGACATCTAGTTTTATGTTTGGCCGGTATTTTTTTGGCTGACATGCACACAATTAGATACATTTCACATTCTTGTGGACTGATCATTACGCCTTTGTCAAGATAAGCGAACGAAACGAGAGAACGATAAAACCTATTCTATAACTGATGAAATGCTAGAATTTTAATAAGGCAATAAGTTGTCAGAGGACTTCAGAATGGGTATGTCAATAAAATAGGAGAAAGGTGCCATAAGAAAGCCTTAAATTATATAACAGAAATGTTAACTACCAAATCGATTATTTACAGACACGAAAGCTCCTTCTTTCTCTGCCTTTGGGAAAAAAATGGAGTAGCAAAACTGAACATCAAAATAAAACAGCTAGCCAATAAGCACTGGACATCATGTACAAGAATTTGCTCAACAATCCATGGGATGAAATTATGAAATTAGAATTTTGGAATGAACTGACCAAGTCCAGTAATCAAATAAAATAAGATTCTTCAGACTACATTCTCAGTATTGTTTTGATACATTCCTCTTTATCCTTTATTGGGCTTTCCTGTTGCCCAATTTCAGTTGTTTTTCCACAAAGAAAAGTGGTGATTTACTTTGGTCTTGCAATGAGTTATGAAACAATAAAGTGGATTTACAGTTCCAAAAATAGTGTGAGATTTTGGAGAACTTTTAATGACAAATTTTTATTTCCTTCAGTTCGGGTTTAGACCTTGAACAAGCGACCCCGTTCACAGCCCAAGATTAGCAAGCTAAACGGTTTTCACTACAAAACTTCGTTCTCGACCCATCCACAAGGGAAAAAACTCCCACTTATAATAAATTAATGGCTATTTCGACTAAATTATGTCAAATAACTCCATGAAATTTCGAACCCACCATGACTATTTCTATCATTGAATAAATAGTTGCACTATTTGTAGAAGATAACTTGAGCCATAATACAATTGGCGAAAAAGTATGACCAAGGGATCAATGTATTTTTCTCCACTCACATTAAGGAAAGTCTAAACAACACTTGACTTGAGTAGAGGGAAGGAATCCCGAAGCTGCTCGTATGAGAAATTCACATTCTACGAACCCTATAGCTGATTAGACTTAACTAATGTGGTTAGCCATCCACGTCAGTTGATGTGCACCGATGAGCATCGATCTCGTGATCAGAATACAAAAACGAGCACACAATCAATACAAGATAATCACCATAAGTTTCAATACTGATAAAACTAAATGCAGTGTTTTAAAATAGCTGACAGGTAAGTTTAATAAACCATAACAAACTGTCAAAAGGTTAGAGAGCACACCGCAAACAACAGAGTAGAGAAAATTCACCAGTGGAAACATGACATTGAGTGAGCTTTTATGAAATTTTACCTATAAATAAGAAATATCCTCAGATTCACACAATAAGTTACAAAATCTACACTGCCCCAAAATCAACCTGCAATTGGGGGATAGTAATCAAACTTGTGAGATAAACATTTTTTATAGCTGGGGATGCAAAGTGTACCAAAATCAACCGCAATCTTATTTTGCTTAGTGTTAGGAATTATAATCAAACTCTCTATTTTTAAAAAAAATATAATACTGTTAGCTGTGTGAGAAAGCTGCCTCAAAGTGCGTTCGAGGAGGTGCATACACAAACAGAGGGGGAGAGGGGGGGGGGTTAAAAGAGGAGGAAGGCAGAGAGCAAACCCTTTTGGGAACGCAGAGATATTTCCTGTAACCTTGATGAATCCTGCGTTGACCCTCCTAGAGATACACAGATGATACACACAGAAATAATCAATAAAAAAGTGGATGACAGATCACTTTAGAAGGTACTTAGCACAAACAATGTCTTTTGATTAAAGAAGCTAGTAATATTACGTTATAAAAGCTCTTGTAGGTGACACAGTTTCAGAACTTAGTAACTAGGATTGTCGACCACACTTCGAAAACAGAGATCCTTGGAAAAGGATGTCAAAATGTAATCAGAAGGAATGACCTTTTAACTGCAACTTATCGAAAACTTAATGTTTCAATACTAGGAAACATTCGCAAATTTAAAATATACTTTCCCTCAGTATGTATTACTGGATTTTCATATGTGCCCTACCACCCCACCTCCAAATTTAACGCGGTAGCACTTTGAAAACAATAATTATTTGATTATTTAAACTCGAGCGTTTTGATTAACAGACCAGCAGGTTGTGTAGGTATAGAAAAGAGAATGAAACCCCTTAATCTCAACTACTAGTCGGTTAACCTTTAATGGGGAAAAAACGCCTTCTCAACCAATGATTTATAATGACCGTTCCATTACATGCAAGTTTTATCCACCGATAAAAAGTTCACATATCGTTTCTGCATGTCAATAATTGCGCTAGCTAAAATGATACATCTGGATTATAGATGGCGTGGAATCGAAACTATTAAGTCTATATTTACTAATGGCGATTTATACCGACCAATATGGCGATAAATAAAATTTTGTAAGGAGGCTCCAATAAATCTGCTCCACCCAAGATACTTATTTGATGGCTGTGATTTCTAGGTCCTCATAATAAGACAGCGAATGTTATTGACTTCCCCCTGTCGTGAAATGTATTTAACACAATATGCTAAGATGTGAACTCATCAAAACTTGTTCTCTTTGGAGCTTTCTGAATATTTTGTGCGTACTTCCTAATAAGTTACAACGCGCCCTCGAAATCTGTAGAATCACAATCCCCATAAAAGAATATTCGAGTGAGATTTTTCAACCACAAAGAATTAAAAATATGAATATTCGCCCTTAGAGGAGTCAAGTATTGGAAATATTCTTCTACATTAAATTAGCCACGCAAAATGTTAGCATGTTCCAAACGTCTTCAAAATGTGAACCATATCTCAAAAATAACACGAATAGGGATGAATGAACCACTAACAAGTACAATATGAGATGTAAAAATAAATCATTAGTTTACAAGCGTGTACTGAGCCGAAGAGCGAGAGAGCCAATTTGTCGCCAAACAGATTTAGCTCTCATGCTGTCATTAAAGTAAACTAGTTGAGAAAAAAGTGGATATGTTGCTAAGACGAACAGACAATGTCTGGCCACTAGGGGACGAACGCACTTCATGCAGCCAAACCAACACAGTCCTGACTAGTTTTCTTTTTCTCGCCAATCTGCTGCTACTGCTACTACTATTACTCAATGTGCAAAGCATGCGCCAGTATGTGGGAAATTCATTCCAACTCATGCAAAGAGAACTCTCTCTCTTACAGTATCAGGGGAAATTGGAGACATCATGCACCCATCATGACTGCTGAGAATATGCCACTCTGCAGCTGCCGGATCTATATCACTTCTGTCTAGAGGTAACTCTCTAAGATCCGTGAAGGAGGAGTTGCTAGTAGCATACCACTGTGTCAAACCGGATCCACCTTGGGTGCCGGCATTGCCAAACGGGTGTGTTAGTGGGGGGACAACAAATGGGTGGACACCCCAATAAGTGTCTGGTGGAAGGAGAGTAGGATGTGATTGGAGGTATCTAGGGGATTCAGGCGGTGCTAAAACCACAGGGGTTATGACGTGGGATATGGTACTAAGGGTAGCCTCCTCAATAGGATTTAATAGAGGCTGTATGAATGAGCATGGCCGACAAATTGTGGTGTTTTGTTGCGCAGTCTAACCTCATACATAATCACACATACACACAACCACAATGAAAATTAGAACAAAAATATGCGCGCCAAGCATTGCGCCAACCAAAACAAGAAACAAATCACAATGTCGAAGGAGAGAGGAGATAAAAGAGAGAGAAATTGAGTCAGCTTTAAAGTAAAAAACTCTCACGCATTGACAACACAAGAAGAAAATGACTTACATCGCCGAAGTCGGGTTCAAAACCGGGGTTATTGTGCATATCAGCCCGTCGAGAATCGTTTGATTTAGAAGTGAGGACACTACCACTTGTAGATGTATTGATACTTCCATTGGTACTGTTGTCAATTGGTAAGGGGGGAAGTCGGTGCTGATAACCACCTCCCCTCGCCGTGGTATTTGCATGCATACATTGAAGTGACATCTGTTGACTCAAGCAGTTGGAAAGGCCAGGGTCAACGCCACCCATTGTAGCGGAATGAACCTACAAAGAAACAAAACACAACCCTGTTAGAAAGAATATAACATAACGAAAACGCAAAGGTTCACTAGTGGTCAAACAAATCTGGCTATCTATGCGAATAGAAGTAATCAATAAAAAACGATGGCAGTGCAGTAATCATCGTACATCTGTCAAGTCAGAGGTCACAAAGAACGTGCAATTATGTGGATAACAAGCCGCAGCGATCAATTGCGCTAAACAAGGAGGAAAGTAAAATGCGAGTTCTCGTAAGAACAATTCCATAATGTCGTTTCTTTATCCAGGTCAAGTATTGTTAACATTTCCCTTAGAGATTTGGAATATATATATATATAAAGGAAAGCTATTAATAAACGAATATAAACTACGCCACGTCTTTTTAAAAACAGTGTATTTCGTTTAATTCAAATAACTGCAGTAATGAAAGTGTTACATGCGTCTTAACACCAAGGAAACCCCATAACCAAGCCCAATATTAGCGAATATTTTACAAGTTATCCAATAGAAAGCAAAAGGTCACAAACGTTTCCTTATAAACCGCTACTTATCTGATCACTAAAACGCTATACATTATAAACAGGCTTGTAGAATACCGGTGGTAAATCAATAAAATTTTATTTTGACAATCTGGAGACAGAACTTATAATATGAAGATGGTTCAAGGAAAAATTAACTAACCTGAGACATGGGTTGTACCATTCTGTCCCTATAGTTATTAGTATTCATGTGTTGAGGTTGCATGGGAATGGCTTGCTGCATTGGATAGAGGGATTGAGTACGCGGAGGGAACATTTGAAATTGTGGTCCACCACGTGGGAATTGAGGAGCACTGCCACCACCCGAGAGAAGGTAACTCAAGTCGGGTCGAGATTGAACAATTTTTATACAGGCTAAATGGAGGAGGATATTAAGAAAAGCCTATCTATAAAATTTACCATCTTGGAAAACCCTCTCAACATTGAGACCGTATGTGGAACAAGTCTCGTAGTAAGGACACTTGTTTAGACTATTTGCTAACCGTCTAGCCTTCGCATCATCGATAACACGAGGACTCGCATCTGAAGTTGAGTCTTGAGTTCCAACTAGAATTATGGGCAAATCATGAGTCTCTCGATAAGTGTCAAGACGCTCAAAGTAGTCGCAAACAACCCGAAAACTCTCCTCGCTGTCAAGACTGAAAACAAAAACAGCTCCATCAATCCAACGACTGAACTGTTCATCCGGAGCTCCCCCCTCATCACGTATTAAAAGCAGGTAGCTCATTCCGTCCAACACAACTTCTTTCTTGAACCTTCCGCCTTCCGGAGACTCATCTTTAAGGTACGTGCCGGTGAGATATCGATGAACTAATGCTGATTTTCCGCTGTTAACAGCACCCAATAGACCCTAGAAGCATGGTTAATAAAATCATATCAAGCATACCAATTTTATTTGAGGGACTGTGTGGCCTAGAGTCCACTCCTGACTGTTTACAAAAGCGTCTAAAAATTTTGTGTTTACTTTAGTGAGATAAACCTGCCTTCCACACTGGCCACCTGCCGCCGAAACATTTCAGCCTGACGGCGATCGGTAAGGGATTCGATGAGATCGTACATCGCATATATTGCGGGATGTACACTCTCGAATCGTGCAATTTCTTGTTTAATATCATTAGAATTTATATCTTCTCCTCCTTCAGGTCCGGGTATCGAAGGCATTATCAAAATGATCTATCCAAAAAGAAACAAGAAATATTTCATAATATGCGCTGTAAAAAATGAGGTGCTTTTGTTCAAGTCGGACGCTAACTGATTCAGAATTTTGATAATAGTAAATATTTTCGAAATTGTTTTTTTTGAAATTATACCATATATATCTCGTTTCATTTACCATGAATATATTCCGAATAACAAACAGTGCTTTCAAATATATGTGATTACTTCATTAATTAAATAATTTTCACGGAAAAACGATTAAATCACTGAGATTTCGCACTAAACGTATCATTTTTTGTGATGAATCAGAAATTCGATGCTTTCCATAGCATTATATTAATTTTAGTCGAGTGTTATTGTAATTTTTTTATTTGTTTTGTTAAAATTTTCCCAAAGACAGAAGTAAAGTGGTAATTGTTTATTTGCAATGATAGATAGACCTAAAATATGTCACATGGAAATTTAATATTTTAACCTAGAATAGACGTTGTAAATCATAAAGTAGTCTGGCAATCAAGCGTTCTATTTCTAACTACGACGTTCTCAAATGCACATTGGGGTGCTATTTAAATCCTCCAGCAGTTGAAATAATCAGTGCGCAACCTGAATGAAAATGATTGCGTTTCCTATTATATGTTATCACAATGGCTCTCGTTTAAAGTTACTGCCTCTGTTTACTTATCAATCTTCTTGCGAGAGTTTATCCCTATATTTACTGTTTTGACCACATTACTTCCTAAATAATCAAACAGAATAGATGTTAAAAATAAGTGAACAGAAATTAACACGATGTGCATCTAAATGTAACTTTCATCCAGATAGGTATTTCTTATTAAATAGTAACTAATGAAAGTCATTAAATTAATACTATCACATGTCTTTACACGAAATGAAGCATCTATACAAGCCCAACTTTAATATCAGTATTACACTAAATATTCTTTATTAGTAGTAATAAATGGTGATAAGTGATGCATTTAATCTAGTGTGATGTGCTTATTGCAAGTTCACAACTGGATGATATTTTTTAAGTGGTGCTTGATCACAGACAAGAGAAATCCCAAAAAGCTACAGTTGCGTATATCCTTTAGTGAATCAGCGCATGCAGACTCATAACTAACAGAAGCAATAAAATAGGATTTCGTTTAATGAAGACACTTTTCAAAATAAATGTTCTCCTGTAGTATATCTTTTCTTTGGTCTTGGAGATTGTATTTTTACATACTCTTCAAAAGTACGCCTTCACAAGTTGTCTGATGTATTGACGTCCTTAAGAGCTTTGACTCTTTCTCCTACCAACCATCATGTCTACTGAGTGTATCACACTCCTCATCACATTTTTAGTCATTTCCTGGTATTAACGGAAGTTCTATTCCATTTGAAAGCGTGCAGGTATGTGTGGGGTCACAAAAACGGTTAATATGAATCATTTGGTCAAGGACGCACATAAAAACAAATGCAGTCATTCAATATGGACTCTTTCCCATGTATATCTCATTACCCCATTTGGAGCCATATTAATATATTTTGGTCAGAAAAGGAGTTATGGGACGTTACCTCCTCTAAATAGCAAGCCGATATTTAATTATCTGAGTAACTTTGTTTGGCATTTTGCAATGGAGCCACAGATATTAAGAAAGGAAATAATTGAAAGGGTCCTAAATAAATGTGAACCCAAAAGTTACATAATCATTATTTGCATAAGGAAGTATTGAAATATTTATTAGATTATATTATCCTATTGTGCTTCTAACTTATGCCTGAGTTGTAGTTTGAACTAGCATGCAAGTAAAGTCGTCTATGTAGCATAACTTAATCAAGTTAAAAGTGTTCAATACGTCTCCAAACAGAGAAAATTAGAATTGGAAAGTCAAAATTATTATCTTTTTACTTGAGGTACAGTAAAGTAATCCAGAATGATCTCATTGTAAAATGCAATATATGACCTTCAATTCAACCAATGGACAATCAAAATTTTTTATGTATAATGAGTGAAGTTGGTAATGATGGTTTTTCTGGATTTGAGAAAAATAAACTTGCTGAAGTAACTAAAGTAGCAGAGGTGAGAGAATTGCCAAAAAGTTGACTTCTTATCTGTTTTGTTTGGGATTTAATTATACTGTAAATTTGAATATGCTTAATTATTTTATTGATTTACTTTTTATGTATCTGATTTTCAATTGATTATCTCTTTATTTTCGAAATACCCTTGAAAATGTTGATAAGAGGACATGCATTTTCTTATATAATAGTCTAAATAAAAGGAGTAATTGTGTTTTAGGGGATGAAGGTGGAGGAGGACCGCCATTTATTCCGGTAAATAATATTTTTGTGTAAAATCATTACCCATGCAACTTTCTGTATGAACCAGTAATTGTTATTCGCACAGATATAATATAAGGTTAAGTTTTTAATGCCTTATGTTTCACTATAACAATTTTTCAGCTAATTCAAAGTAACTGATTCGATTTTTTTTTGACGTTAGTGGTAAAGCGTAGTATTCAACACAATTCAAGTTCACTATCTTAAATCTTATTTTCGTGCTCTTCCTACATTTACATTAAAGCTATTTATTTATCTTTTCAAGGCAAAATATGGAAGGTCAGCTTCTGAAGTTTACAAATATGATGAAGGGCTTTCAATATCGCTGGGTGATCGTCGACTCCCGCTTCGGTGTTCTTGAATACTATGAAGTGAATAGGATTCATCCTTCATTTTATATTTAATTTGATTAGCAAATTTTTTATCTAATCGAAATTTTTTTAGAGAGAGGAACACAAGAACTCCTATAAGCCTCGAGCATCCCTTAGCCTTGTGGTAAGTTTGTTTGGATAAAATTAGGTATTGGAAAAGTAAAATTCTATCCCTCTCTAAATCCATTTCCAATTTTCAGTACGCAACAGTTTGCCCCTCAGATGAAGACTCTCAAACGTTTGTTGTAAATACTTCACAGGGTGAAAACATTCGCCTTAAGGGTTAGTACTCATTTTGTTAATTTTTATGAGAAAAACCTAGTACACGAACGAGCTTGTTTTTTGCTAGTTTTAACGTCCTTATTATTGAGTATGCACTGAAATACACACGATTAAACATGTGCATATCTCTTGTAGTTAAGGTCACTGTTGCTTACATTAGTACGCTGTTTTATTTGAAAATGCCGGAGTAGTTTGTTTACTGTTGCTATTGTTTTTGAATTAAATGATCTTAAGAGTGTTGCCTCGGTAGCTAGTACTTGCAAGCATGCTAGGTGAACTAATTTAAACCTCTGGCTTAATGTTATAGTTCTGCTTGTTCTATGATAAATCTAACAAAAAGCTCACCATAAAGATTTCTAAAAAATACTCCAATTTTTAAACTCTCTTCCGAATGAACCTTTATTCCGATGGGTTCGATCAAGGCCTTGTTGCATTCAATTTTTTGCCTTTGAGCTCTTTCAATTTTTTTTAACAGAAAGTGTTTTCAATTGTTTAGAGCTCTTAACTTCAGACTGGACTTTAAGGTACCACTTGCCCTAAATTACAGACGCTGATTTAAATATATGGGTTTTTTTTCTATTTTGGATTTCATTGTTCAGATACCCAATTACTGTTTGGTTGAAAACAACCTCTTTAATGCCACTGATATTTAAGGAACTAATGTAGGATCGAATGAATGATTCGATATGACTTCCTAATAGGAGATACTAGCACGTTTCCCTAGAACATAAAATCCCTGTTGATTTAACAATATCATTTAGCCGTAATAATCTGTTAGCTCCTTCATTGTCACGTTAATCAGCATGGAAACGTGCTCATACTGGCGTCTGGATGCTCAGTGTTAACGTATATTTGATCATCTGATCATTATAGATTGTTTTATCGCATTGTATCATTTTTTCTATAAAGCTACCAATGCGAGAGAACGTCAACTCTGGGTGAACCACATACGTGCGGTGGCCGAATACCACACCGAAAGAGCTAATGAACAGGCCAGTGTAAGTTGGCCGTTGACATTGTTTGATAGGTTGGATATGCGATTCATGATAACATCTTGATATTTTATGGCTTCATTTAGATCTCAAGCCTTCCTTCTCTACAAAGACCTTCATTGCTTCCCATAAGAGAGACTCGACCGGCTATGCTCAATTCCTCAAATTCCGGTGAGTATATTATGGTTAAATTTATAAAATATTAGCTTGTTAGGATTCATATAAAATATAATAATAAAAAAGAACAGTTGAAATTCATTCATGAAAATGCTTGTGTGTTTTTGTCGAGCTCTATCACTTCAATAGCGCGGCGATTTCACACAAAGATAGTTGAATCTGATAGTACCCAGGGCTGATAGGTGCTGATTGACGTTTTTATTGTCACATAATAGATTTATTACAAGGACAAATACAACAAAACGGAGCTTGATAACCTCAGTAAACTTGATACTCATCTCCCAGCCGCTCTCTGGTATTCGAGTTTATGGTTTAAATTTTCCAAGCCCATTCGGATAAATGTTCACTGCACTTGACTTGGGTATAGGGAAGGTTTCTTTGAGTCGCTCTTCTGAGAAACCCGCCTTCTACTATCCTCTCTTATCGACAGTTGGTCATCCACATCATTGGGTGTGCCCCAATGAGCATGAATCCCGTGACCTCCAACACTGCTGCGCCTCTGACGCACGCTACACTAATTTTTATCAACGCCAGTATTGACATTGAAGATTTTCATTAACTTACGTGTAGCCCTTTCATTTATTGAGTGAGTGGACATTTGATAATGAATTCGTATTGACACTACGTGTTGGTGTTCCAGATGTGAATGGGTCCATTAAGTCATGTGCGCATGGAAGAGCCTTTATCATTATTATTACCCACGACGGCAAAATTTGCAATAATTCATTGTCAAAAGCAACTGGATATCGGAAATGTAAAACAGTCCAATTTATATTAAGGAACAACCACATTTAGACGTTAAAATCAAGACATCTAAGTATCATTGTAAACTTGATCTTCTGATCTTCCGGTTGTACGAACTGCTTCACGTTCTACTGTTCCAATGTCCAAATGTCTGGGTTTTTCCTCTATTACCTAACTTAGTTCATTTTTCTGGCGCCCAAAGTTTATTAACCAGTTTATTAATTTAGATAGTTGATCAACCGCTCCAGATATTTTTTCTTCTGATAGACAGAATAATAACAGTGTGGTAAAAGCTTATGCTACAATTTCTATTGTCAGAAATTCAAATAACTATAATCGGTTAAAAGAGCAGGATATTTTATCCTAAGTACTGTTGGAGAGAAAGCCAAAATAGGTTGACTGTCTATACGACTCCAGTTTAAATTCGCTGTCTAGTTGTATTTGGCCTTGGTTTAATTAAAATTTATATGCATTTCTTGACCTTAAAAGAGGGAAGGGAATACAAATAAACATGTTGCACTTTCTCGCTTTACGCTTAACATGACCTTGAATAACGAAAATTTCAATCTTCGATTTGACAGTTACTCGGTTCTCTGCTTACTGTCTGCTTTTGGCCGTCGTTTTTAGCAAAATCTGATCTTAAGACATCTAATGCCTTTATCAGAGAAATCGTAAACGCGGATCTTGCAGTTCATGTCACTGGGCATCGTGAGATCTTTCGTAGACCCATACATTCTCTTTGCCGTTGGTGATATATGTCAATTTGTTGCTTTTGAGAATTAGTTTGTGTGAATTATTCATTTGACGTTAGTTACCCCTTTAATTTATAGAAATTCCGTTTCACAATCATTCGTAGTGGTAAAATATTCAAGTTTCTGGATGTTTTTCTCATGTATTGGGAATGGTCACGGTATGCTTTTTTTGTTTTGCATTAAGTTAGAATTTGACGAATATCTCTTCGAATTCTGAGACCATGGATAATTTATTTGATAACATATTCTTGAGAGATAGCAATGGTGACCAAAGATATGGGTTTCGATGGTGAAAATGATATAATAGACGATTTTTGTCTCGAAGAATATCTGAATGAATTATTTATATTCGATAGAATCCGAAATTTGCATTTGTGTTGTTCATTGTCTTTTCTGTCCGTGTGATTTATGCTCTAGAACCAAATTTCTCCAATTTTCACAAATCGAAGCGATTTAAAACCAAATGCCATTGTACGAGAGTGCTGTCCAGTCTTGATTGCTCGAAATCGTCCAAACTGTAATTGGGTCTAAATTTGAAAGGTTGGACACCTATTGGTTCAATTATATTTTGGGAGTTTGTCTTCAGTTCGGCTATGTTTCTGTTAGGAAGCCTAATCAAATATTTTCGTAGTATTCGAGAGGAACTCGCAACCTTCATCTCTCATGCTCCTGATTATCGATTATCGAATTCCAACGCTCACACCTGGACACGTAAAAGCATGTGTAGAGAAGCTGTCGCTGCAATTATTGTCTAACCAGACAGACAATCAATTAACACATATTCAAGCCTACATAGGTAACTTTGTCTTGTTAATAAAAACCGTCATTTTGAACTATAGGTCTGTTCTTATCCTCTTCTCTGAGTCTGAGTAGTTGCAGCTTTAATTAAGAGTAACTAAGAAGCTATAAGAGTATCGCATTAAAATAACCCACCCCTTTCTTTAATGAAACCAACACTGTAAGATTATTAACAATTATTTAACTACGATATGCGAGCTGTAAGTATAATAAAGGGCAACTGAGAAGTTATAAAAGTTTCATGTTCAAGCATGAATTTTATTCTCATTGACTTATTCTGCTGATTTATATTTAAGTAGTATATATTTATTGATCATTTCTAAGTTCCGCTTAGCTGCGTTCTAGTTGTTTGATAATAAAGTGTGGGACTTCAGTTTCACTGGCCCCTTATACTGATTTATATAAGTAGTAATGCCCGTTTTATGCTATTTTTTAGATCAGTCCTTCAGAACACACCGCTCTGGTGGCAATAGGGTTGGTCGTAGTGCAGACAGAAGGTGAGTCTGTGGATTACTTTTAAACAGACCACGTGCTCACTAGACCGTTTTGTTAAAAAATTGACGCTACTAATGCTAGAGGTTATAGATCGCATGTGTTTGAACAGTACTGCATCTATATTAAATACACATACATGTGTTCTTTCTACCTTGCATTGTCTTTTCACTAATTCTCTGCGCTCCGCACTAGCTCTTACTAGTAGTAATTCTGGGAAAGGTAGTAGCAGTAAACTACGGATTATTGGAAGTATACTTACTACGTTGGGTTGTGTTCTTTGTAGCACTGAGGGGACAGCGAATGCTGCCAATTCTGAAGCGTCGGCGTTTGTGGATCCTTATCAACAGCTTACTGAACTCTTTCGTCTCCTAGAAAGGGAGGGTAACTTACTGAGCCTGGAAATTGATGTGAGTTTAGTCTCCTTTTGTCTCGTCTTAAATCTCACTTATAGAATACACATTTTTAAACTTACTGTAAGCTATGTTATTACAACTTGAGCTTGATTTGTGGGCTTTTATTGGATTTTTCACCTCTTTAAAAAAATTAACTTGTCTGGAGTGGGGGTGTGTTTTCTCTCCAAGAAGTGCCAATTTTAATTTGTTTATTCTCTTTTGAGTTTGACTTTCTTCAACCGTCATTTTGTGATCTATTTATCGAATCTGGTTTGCTCAGTGGACTGATTTATATAACTGTGAAGATTTTGAAGCAATCTGAAATTAAAATTAGTATTTTCTTTGGTTTGCTTCCATACTTTAACTCAATCATACGTAGTTCCGCACCCATCACTCTTACTGTCTCAAACGTCCTCAATGTGCTGTAATTGTTGTTACCGGTGACCAATTAAACATTTAAAATTACTAACTACTCTAAAGCATCTTTATTAGGAGGCAGTAGAATAAGCCACTAAGGAGTGAATGTGTAGGGGAGAATGTCAAGTATTAGTTGAGAATAAAGCCACCAAGTATATTATCTGGTATACTTGATTTTTCAAAGTTTAAATCTCACGAGTTAATTCATCTCTGCAAAGTTCAGAGTTTATTGACGAGTTATTTGGTTACCTTTTGCAATATTCCGTTGATGCTTGCTAAGATGTTTAGAGAAATGACATTGTCAGTGGTATTTCACTAGATTTTCTATTTGTTTATTATATTTTTCTCTGAAAAATCTATTTTCAACAGCGTCGCTAATTACGTACTTCTTAAAAGAGCAGAAACTCTTCGTGATTTTTGAACTCTGTAAAATTTCATCTTAAATTTGTCTAATAGATATATTCAAATTATCTTTACCAGATGAGATTTATTATTAATATTATTGCCTACATTAATATAAAAAGGTGTGCTTTTTAATTATGGGAAGCAACTGACATCGAATAATAGAAAGTCGAACAAATGATAATGGGGAGGGGATTAAAAAGATATGAAGAACAACGTCAAGGTATCAAAGAGTCCTACTTCATTAGATTTTTGAGTAGTAGTTCACTTTCCAAAATTCACTGGATTACAAAAAACGGTTGTCTCTGATGTTCATTACTTATTAATCCATATTATTTAATGAAGAAGTATGGTTCCTTTTCGCTATATTTTCGATTTTTGTCTAATGGTTGAGAAGGTAAAATATTCTTAGATGACATTCGGCACCCTTACATTTTTATAGCAGAGATGAGATAGGTAAAACTTTAAAGTTAGCAGAGCTCCGTAAGCTGTATTCACTCAAGGTGATTTATCTTTCAATAACGACGTCACAGTTCTAGAAATATTGAAATATGATTTATTTCTTATTACCCTTATTCAGTGATATCCTAAAGTTGGAGGAAAATATTACTTAGGACATTATTGTTACTTTCATCAACGGTGAAGTTAAGTAATTTTTCACTTTTATAAATTGTAAAGTATCTGAACACAGAAAACGGCGAAATATATCAATCAGTGATGAAGGAGAGGTCGGGTAGAGAACAGAGTCAGGGCTCAAGGGGATCTGGATTCATCAGGCCGTCAACTTCTGACTTAATGGGCATAGTTCACTGCTTCATGTTGTAATTGGTCTAAGGTTCAATTATCATAATATATTCCCCAGGTTTCTGTGTTTACGTCAACAATGTTAAGGGCTTATTGCCTATGAACACGGTGCGTAAGGTATCTAAGCACACTTATATTTTTGTAATTTAAACTAATCCGATAAAAATTTGTGTATTTTTTATATCAGAAGATCTCATGGCAGATAATAATATAACCGATAAAATTAAAAACACACTATAGAAATTACAAGATCTCTAAAAGCCGCCAGATCTTTTGTTTGCAAAGTTAGAAAGGAGCTGAATGAAATGAATGGGGATGAATTGACCCTCACGAGGAAGAGATAAGAACATTGTCAACACGGTTGACTCACTCAGAAGACCTGAGTTTGTGAGAAGAGTGCATGGCATGATGAAAGAAAGTTGTGAGAAGTCAGTGCGTGACATCCTGGCAAACGTCTTCAAGTTTTTGAAGGAACGATAAGGAGTGTTGTTTATCTAGACCTCGGGTACACATCCCATACGTTCTTAGGCGAGGTCGTCAGTTTATGTGTGCAGAAACAACTCAAGACAATCGTCTAATACTTGGAAAACGACTCTTAAACGAATTGAAGTATCTAGAAGGATAGGAGTGTTTTTGGTTTTTCTCCGACGAAAAAACTTCCACCAGGATGAAAAAGTCATTCGAAGAAATAATGGGTGGCTATGTGCTGGCGGACCCCACTGAAGTTCCAACTGTTATGTATGCGCACGAAATTTCCAATAACAGTGATGGTTTTCGTTGTTATTAGCAGAGAAGGGCCCATCATGACTCCTCAGTTTTTCCACAGGGCCTTAGAGTCAATGCAGATGCAGATGCCTATGTGGAGACTTCAAACCATTGTTAAACCGCCTTGAATAGACAGCGTGGCTGGTGGAAGACCCTATGTCTTCCAACACGATTCTGCTCCATCCCATAAAGCTCTCAAAACCCTAAATTAGATGGCTGAGAATTTTCATCATCATGTAACACCAAACTTATGGCTGCCTTCTAACTCACTAGACCTTAATCCTTAGGATTATTACGTGTGGGGTGGGCGTGATTGAAAAGGAAGTTAATAAGCATCCAAGTTAAGTTAATGACACCACAACCTCCCCTCTCATGGAAGCAATAGGCCGAGCAATGTAGGACATGGATAAAGACCACCTGATGAAAGCTTGCAGTCGCTTTCAGACTCAAATTGAGTGGGTGATTGAGGCTAAAGGAGGATATATAGGATAAAACCTAGATTAATATTATGTTTATTTGTTCTATTATAAGAAATTGTAAGTTTCAACCATTAACAATTTCGTTTTCTGATTTTCCAAAAGTGCATAAGGTGTCCTCAGATGCCTTACGCACCCTCTTGTTAAACTGAGTGTTTGGTTATGGTATCCTGATAAATATTTCTATTGATAACCAAGACCAACTAATTGGTACTAGTTTAGATATTTTTAACAATTTTTTAAACTTTCAAGAATGTTATGCTGAGTTAAGTGTTTAAATATACATTTATATAAGGTTCCTTGGTCAAGGGTAACTTACTCGAGATCCGTCAATAATAAAATTACCATAGAGAGAATGTCGGCAGTAGATTATCTCATCAGGATAGAATTAGGAAGTATTTACTTCGATTGCAATTTTCTTTTCTCTGCAGGACTTATACAATCAGCCTACTGCCGCATTCCCCAACAAAAGTCCTGAGGTGACTGAACTCTATCGGGTAAGTATAATTTCCAGAACTATGCATATATTCTACTGCCACTATGTGATATCTTCACGCACATCATGTATCTGTAGAGGGTTTATCTCTAGTTAGTGTTCACACACATATGTGAGAAGCTATGCAACATACCTTACTAGACCAAATGGTAGTAAGTATCTTCTTTTATCTTTATCAGATCTCAAAAGTGGTTAATTTTTATTAACTTGAAGCCTCTAAGTTTTAGTGATAGTGAAAAATACGCTTTCACTTCTAATGGCCAATTTCGAATTCGGCTACGTTGCCACATGTCACCATTTCAGAAGTTCTCTTTCGATCACTTAAGTTTGGCTTGTACTGTAGAGAAATATCTTATCAGTGACAGTAAAAGATCATGTTAATAAACGCGTATGTAAAATGCCTTAAATTTCTGAGGAAAGAACGGACCCAAAGCCAGTAGATTTCTTAACTTTCTTTATTCGTTCGTCAATATTGGGATCAGCCTGTATCTGTTTTACCTTGCTGGTTCGCGCCGTTCCATTTCCGGAAAATATTTTCTTTAATGACGGTAGGTGAACAGATATGATTAACTTTTTGTTATTCATGCATATTCCGACTGTAAAATGATAATTATTCTATCGTTGGAACCATGATCTTAAATGAGATTTATTAAAGAATAACGTGCTAGCAAAGTTGCCAATTTAGTCTCTTTTCAAATCCTTTTTAACAACATGCTTATTGGCTTGCATTACATTATCACGCGAACAAGGAACCCCTTGGCAGTTAGACCACTTGGATTATCGCTTTTAAGTAAACTACTAGTGCACTTAATGTGGCGATTTTCTTTTCTCTACCACTATATCCTTCTCCTCCATCTCGCATTCAATTAAACTCCTAATTTGGTATCCAATTTAACCTTATTGTTGGAATTGCTGAATCCTTAAGTAAGTCTTCATCAAATAAATAAGCTATTGGTGTTGCCTTTGCGAAAAACCATCAGCCACTACGTGTCGGTAAGATATGGTCTCTATCTTCACTCACACATTCATGTTAGAATAATAATGCTGCTGATTGACGTTTGTTTATCACTTATGCAAGCTCCACAGAGCGACATAACCACGTTGTTTATCTTTATAGAACCTCCTCATTATAAAAGCAACAAGTCAAGCTTCCATCAAGTCACTGAAGCAGTGTCTTGGTGGACTTCAACGTGATAACGTCAGCAACAGTAGTAATACCACAAACCCCACAACCACCGAAGTCAAAGCCAGTGTTGCAACCTCCTCAGTTGGTGCTGTAGCAACTAACCTTAACACCACTTCCTCATCTCTTGACGTGGGATCTTCCTAGATATATGCACTCCTCGTCTCTCCCCGTCGTTCATTCTCCATTCTCCTGCTCATTCCTCATTCCATTCTCTCTGCCCATTTTTGTTATTTCACCACCACTGCACTTCCATCTCGTGATGATTTTGTGTTTTTATTTTATCAGCTATTGATGGAAATGGAGAGCGAGATATGTCAAGTTAAACTCACACTTTTTTCTGTGTTTGTATATCCTATATCTATGTCTCTCTTATTCATGGGTGTGTATCGCCCACTTTTTTCCTTTGGTTCCTCATTATTTCTCCCCTTTTGTGAATAGTTTTGTCAGAAGTAATACTTATAATAGTCTTTTGTTTGCAATTAATCGTTATAATAGGAAAAAAAGTATTTTTAGAAGAATAGGAATGAATATTCATTAACCTCCGCTTTTATGGAGTTTGGAAAATTGCTTGAATCAAATTGACCTCGTTGTAGATTGTGAAATCGCACTATAGGCACCATCGTCTTCTGTTTTATTTTGAATAATGAATAGAATTAGATGGAACGCCGGAAACCAAACGCTCAAAAGAATTAAATAAATTAGAGAATACAAGAGCAAATATGCTGTTGATGGCATAGCAGCGTTTTACAGAATAAGAATTACGTAATAGTGCTTTTCTAATCTGCAGAAAGTCGATACGAACACAGTTAGAGGATAATGCGTCCTAGTGGGTAAATGACCAATGGAATATTTATTTCTCATAACAAAACAAAAAAAAAGTTCCGTAATTTATTCATGTGAAAACGTCTAAACATTTGAAGTACAATATAGTTTAATTTTAGGCGGGAGTGGGGAGAGAGCTTGACTAAGTCAGAGAATCAGGAAAGACGTACTTTCGTTGTCAAGTTTAATCATACTCGCCTCAGAGTCATTTTTAATCGGGTGGTATGATTTCGAATTATTCATACGGACTTCCATTTTTCACGATTTAGTGCCATCTATCAACTAGATAAGAGAGTTTTATAATGCGTTTTCTTTAACAGATTGTCAGATAAATTTCGGCCTCTAAATCATTTGTATAGTACAGAGTAAGCTACAGTTTAAAGAAATTATTGTTAAAAGGAGAGTGCAATCGAGTCG
Organism: Hymenolepis diminuta; assembly: GCA_900708905.1. Taxonomy (NCBI): domain Eukaryota; kingdom Metazoa; phylum Platyhelminthes; class Cestoda; order Cyclophyllidea; family Hymenolepididae; genus Hymenolepis; species Hymenolepis diminuta. Next base: position 881,621 of record CAADRB010000019.1, read on the forward strand.
ATTTGATCTTTACACGATTCAAATTTGAGTTTAAATCGGTAGTTGTTGTGAAGCTATGCAGACGAGGATCGCCGCCCTGTCCCATAATTTTTTGTAGTTATTGTCGCCCATTTCCCATTATTATCAAATTGGTTTGTAAAACGAACGTAAACTTTCCATCCAATGAAAGTATCGTCTAAACAGCCTCCAAATCCAAGTTTTTATCGACATTTAATTTCCACAAAATTTCGACCCACTGAAGTAGTGAATACAATTCAAGATAAAAAAAATCATATTATAGGTCTTAAATTTGGACATTTCCCTCTCCCTCCCATGATTACAATAAGGATATATTTCCCTATCTGACTACTATCTTTGAATTATGCTGTAATTATGCGTTTTGATCAAACTGACTAAGTAAATTAAGATTATTTCGCCAAAATTGTGCTTTGGATTGGATAAAGTTGACTTAGAAGCGGGATAGATGAGATGAAAGATTAAGCTGAAATATGAGCTAGCAGATTAGAATAAAGATGGTGCGGCTACATTACAAGGTCACGAGATTTGAAAAAAGAAGACATCACTGATGATCGAAAATACACGTAAGTTAAATTGAGATAAACGATACGAGTAACTCTGGAGTTTCAATCGAGGTACTGTATAAGCAAACAACGGGTCAATGCAAATTCCCGGTAATATATGTGTTTGTTAGGAGAATGCCACAGATAAAAATTTCCTTTAGCAGGATAAGGATCGCTTGAAAAGCAGTTGAACTCCTTTGCTTTATGAACTTTATTACCACAAGATAGAAAGGAGGCAGTTGTAAGACGTTTAAATGAAGAATAGAGAGCATACATTAGTCTCCTAATTATAAAACTGAAAGTAGTCCCTAAGTAGAAGGGTAAAGTATAAATGATTAAAAGTCGGATAACGGCGGAAATGGACAAATAACTTAAAGATCAAAGGATGATCCATACGATGAATGTAGTTTAGGCGGTGGAAAGCTGAAGTAAATCGATAAGTAGTCGTGGGCAAGCCGCAAGGTCATTAGAAGTTGCTGAAGGCATTCATTTCTGCTCCTGTGAATGGTTGTCAGGTCCACACTGAAGATTAAATTGGTTTTACTCAATCTTGGTTTATGGGTTAAATTAATTCCCGGTGTCACATCATTAAAATCGAAACAAGAAATACATTTTCCCTTCAATGGCTGAACAATTATTGGCGATATTACCGGAATTTTTTACAATGATCCTCGACAGACAATGATGTCAAAATTTACTTTATTGATTGTCTATGATTCCGTCCTATCGTATTAAATCAATACCATACAAGTGCGAGCAGTTCAGCATGGTGGAATCACTTTAATCAGCGAAACATATATGTAACTCTATTACTATCTGATTGCCGTATACGCATGTAGACATATGTAGAATTTTTTATAAATACAAAATAAGTAGGCTTAAGATGTGGAGCACCAGCTTACTGAAATTCGACTTATCCTTCTTTTTATTTAAAGTTTCCAAAATCTACTTTAGTCAGCTAATATAATGTAACTTTGAATGCAGAAAGCTAGTTCATCATATAGATTTTCTTCAAAAGTCATTCTGATCACCGAATGATCACCAGTAAGATAGAAACTTAGTTATTTACTGATATGGGTAAGTACAAAGATCTACCGGTAATGAACAGAAACCTGTAATAGTATAATAAGGTGGAGTCTTAAATGGAAATTCCATTGAATAAATCGTTCTATTGGTTTCTTGCGTAATTTTAACTAGTGATATCTTTATTATTTGTAATAGTTTTAATAGCTAATTAAGCGCAATTAAGCTACCTTAAATTACACTTACATGAGTGCAGATGTCACAAACAACGATTGGCCATGCATTAAAAGACAGCTCTATTTTTAAACCTGTCGGTTAACCTACCCATTTTTTAATTTTCAACCACAAGGTAATAATAACATGTGAAATTTCTCTGTCTAATCATTACAAATTTTCATGTACACATTCTCGGGGAATACAAGTAGACAAATGAATTTCCGCTAGTGCAATAACGTGCGCGTATGTAATACAATTCATAAAACTACTAACGGACACGATATCATATCATTCCTTTCGTAGAGGATGTTGTTTTCTTTCGGAAAATGGATATTTTAAAATCTACTTTAGTTTGCCTGTATTGAATAGTCTTGAGAGCACACGTTGGGTAAATGACTTTTTAAATTAAATATTTACTTCCAAATAAATAATTATGGTCGAATAAACATTGTTCTCTTTCATGGCTTTAGATTCGATGTAGGTAAAGGTATTTATTTTAAGTTGATAAATTGATAAGTAAAGCAACCAAAATAATAAAGCAATGTTTTTCCAAGGAATCTTAAATTCAATTAATTAATTAATTTTTAATTTCCAGGTTAAAGGATGAAGCTATTAGACTCTCATTAATTAAAAATAAACGAGCTCAAGGTACTTGACGAAGAGATAACCTGAGAAGTAAAAAATAGACTAATTTAAGTATTTATTTCAGACTATTTATCCTACTCTTATTGATTTATTTGATATCATTTTTCAAAATATAGTTTAATTTCAACGCTTTCGTTGTAGTTAAATGTCTTATTTCAGATGCGACGGGTTACAGGATCTTTAGTGGGAAAAATATTATTTTAAATATCTCTTTATAGTGTAGCATTATTCAGTGTGATTTCTACTCAAAAGGTGTCGGACAGACATTACATGCTTGATAGGAGAACCTAAACATCAAACCACACTTTAAAACGATTACAGAACTTTGAGCATCCATTTTTCACATCTTTAAAAGCTTCGTCAACTTCTGGACCCGTTAATTTGATTTTTTCAGAATTACATGAATTAGGAGTTTCCCTCGATTAAATTTATTGATACCTTTTTATATGAAATTGTTAAGTACTTTGAGTTGAGTTACAGATTAGTTGTGAAATATCTGATATTGTAGTTATATTGAAAGACCTTTAAATGTCTTCACACGGACGAACATTGACACAAACGCATAAAAAATGGTCAAGTTAATCACAGAATATGTGTCAATAAACTTAAAACTTCATTGATGATTAGGGTCAGCTCAGTAACGCAGAAAATTTAGTCGGTAACTTTCGTGAACTGCTCTTCTCAGTAGAATACCGTAACTGACTCTTAGATTCCCTAAGACATTGCAATTGTTACAAATACGACTCAACGACACCACGACACGGAACGACCCAAACCATCATATCAAAATAAAAACCGTGTTTTCGTATCGGTAGGTCGATTTATATTATATAACTGTAGTCGTGAATAAATTCGTTCAAATAAGTGGGAATTAAAAGAAGTAGGAATTGAAAGGTGGAAAATAAAAAAGTCTTATATATAAGAATTATTGTGGGGAAAATATGATTTTCTTATATGTAGCAGTAACGATTCCAAAATAATTGGTGTGTGAAATTATAAACGGATGAGGATCGAGTCTTAGAAATGAGTTAATCTGAGATTTAATTAGAATTCAGTAATTTTTTTTTATGCTGACGAACTTTTCTATACAACTTCCACCTGCAATATCTTTCTTTCTTGAAAGAATTTATTTATAAGATATATTAATACCACATTAGAACAAGGCTGACTTAGGCTACACATCTAAGCCCACAGTTTCAATAAACGATGTTTACCACGTAATAAACACTCAAACATTAAACTGCGATTTCATAATTAAACCGAGCACAAATTCTGTTAGACATAATGTTTATTGGTTAACCAAACGTTTCGTTATAGTCCTTCCTCAAAAGGAATAGTTATCGGAGAGCCATCCAGGTTGAAACTCCCTCGAGATATTAATCCCATTTTGTGAGAAATCTTTCCAATTCAGAATGTAGCTAACTTAAAGAATAAATCAGTTAAACCCAGCTTAGAAAATCTCTGGTCACCACCTTGTGGTGGCTTAAGTAGGGGCTACAAATGATTGTGGAGAAGGACACCAAGAGTTGAGTAAATTACAATAATAAAGGACTCAAGAGGGTAGGAGAGAGTTGAAAGAGGAACGGAGGCCATTAGAGGGCTGCATATAAGTGTCTGACAGGCGTATGTCTGTGCGTGTGTGGGCACTGAAAAGCAGTTTATATGAGTCACCTGGGCGAGGACGCGCGTGAGGACATAAGTGCAGGTGTACTTCTAGTGCAACGGAACGGTTATAGAAAAGGGGAATGGCAAGAACAAATAAAATGGCTCGGAACATCACCGAGGGGAAACCGAGCCCTTGCAGCGCTCATTCAAGGATCACTTAATTAGCTTATTCCGATAATTAAAATAAACCACTTGAGGATACACGTTATTAATCCACAGGGAGTTTGAGGTTACAGTAGGGTCAACCACTTCAAGCACCAATATAATTAAGTCTCAGTGATTAGTGATGACATAGATGAAAATTCCGGAAACACGTAGGGATTCATTCCTCAGATTGATTATCTGCACTGATCTCAGAAAATTACAACTATATATGTGTGACTATTGAAATATGGGACACAAAGAATGGAACGCTTGTTAAATTTAAGCCCATTTGGATGTCCTATTCAGCCGTCTCTTTGGTGGTTCTGGCGCATTTTGACTAATTTGTCTGCGGAGCTGAGTGACTTTTATACAATAATGAATTTCATCCGGTCACATGTTTCTAAAATTCAAGTCATCTACATTTTGTACGCATTTATGCGTAGTTAATTAAAAGAATAAAAGCTCATCCTTAGACTTAGAAGTGCAAAGAAAATGATGAACTCGGAAAACACTTTTTTCCAACATTTCAGTGTAAATAGAATTGATCTAAGAATACATTTTTTAAAAGTTATTTTATTATCATGGAAATTAATAGACAATTTTGATGATACAAAAGATACTTGGAAAATCAATCGTTTAATACTTTAAAGCACAAATAGCAACCCGAATTTAGTGTAAGCATTTTCAAAATTTAACATTTTGAGTGCATAACATCCCAAATTTAATTAATAAAGATATTTTTATCAACCAATTAATTATTTGATTAGATTGATTAGATTTTAAAAATGCACCCTTTGAGGGTTCATCAGTTATTGTCACCACTATGGACAGACGACAATGACCTGAAGGATAACTCTCTATGCATTTCCAGAATTACTTTTGTTCGCATTCCCCACACCTCACACCTTACCTCTACTAGAAGTGAACCGGAAGCAACTTGGGAGTAGCGCATGCTAAAACTAGAAGCAAAAATTAATGCTCTCACCCTACAGAGGAATCAACCACTCAGCCGCCCATTCAGTAGACGCAGGTGTTCACAGTCCAGACACGTCCCAAGACCCAGAAGGCATGAAAGTAGAGGAAATAATATTTGCTGGTATCACAGCGTGACGGTACTTCAGCACGTCACTGTCTATCATCCTGTCAATTTCAGGCTCACTCGGGAAACGAGTCAGCCCGGTAGTAGTGGCGGCAATTGTTAGTGGGCATTCAAGTAACCGCCTTTTCCTTCAAGATCGAAACTCTGACACATCTTATTTGACCGATTCCAGAGCAGAGGTCTCTGTACTTCCTCCTACTTCCGCTGATCGGACTTTCTCAAATCATCCTCTTATATTAGCAGCACATCAAGACATATGGCCAGAAATCTGTCACTCTAGATCTTAGACTTCGCAGGACCTTCCGCTGGATTTTCATCATTGCTGACGTCTCCAAGCCGATTATTGGTGCTAATTTCCTCTGTCATTTCGGACTCCTTCTTGATCTTCACTGGAAAAAGTTACTTGACCCCTTAACATGCCCCCACTCCAAGTGTACTGGATACCCCTGTCCCACCTATTCTTCTGTAACCTGTATTCAATCATCTGAGTCCCTTTCTACCCTATCCTTAGAAAATTCCCAGATCTCAACATCCCTGTTTGTCGTGACAAACCATTAAATCACTCTGTCACCCATTCTAAAACAACCGATGAGAACCTTGTCAAAGCTTGAGTCCGTCGCCTTTCCCCCACTCGTTGTAAGATTGAATTCGATTTGATCTTGATATTATTCGTCGTTCTTCCAGTAACTGGTCATCCGCTCTCTATTTTGTCCCTAGGAAATCTGGTGACTGGCGTCCTTGTGGTGACTACCGTGCACTCAATTCGATCACAGTCCCGGACAATTACCCCATATCCAATATACAAGACTTCTCATCCAATCTTCGGAATAGGAAGATCTTCTCCAAAATCGATCTTGTCCGTGCTTATAACCAGATTCCTATGGCCGAAGCAAATATTTCCACAACCGCTATTGCCACTCCATTTAGTCTGTTTGAATTCCTTCGAATGCCATTTGTTTTATGCAACACAGCCCAAACCTTCCAACGTTTTATTGATGAAGTGTTGCATGGTCTCGACTTCGTTTTTGCCTATATCGACGGCATCCTTGTGGCCAGCGAAAATGAAGAGGAACAGAAGAAAAATTAGGAGATTATTTTTGAACGACTAAATTTCCAAAATTGGGCAAAATACCTTATCTCTTCTTGGCCCTACTCTATCTGCCAGAGGTTTCCGACCAACTGACGAAAAAGTAAAGGAGATTCGACAATTCTCACAACCAAAATCACTTCACCAACGCCGTCGGTTCTTAGGCATGATAAGTTTTTACCGCCGTTTTCTTCCAAATTCTGCAGTAGTGACATTTCCGCCCATATAACTTCTAAAGTCCACAAAGGTCAATTTCTCC
>CAADRB010000019.1:888350-916571 GCA_900708905.1 Hymenolepis diminuta
AAGCTGTAATAGCCTACGAAGAAGTTAAAACTCTGTTAGCTAATTGCTCAACGCTTGCATATCAAGAACTGGAAGCAACCCTAACACCATCCACAAACGCTTTACAGGTTGCTGTTGGCGCAGCACTGGAACAAAAGACAGGAGATGTAGGTTGACCCCTTGCTTTTTTCTCCGCAAAATTAACACCAACTCAGACAAGTTACAGCACTTTCGGGCGAGAGCTTTTAGCGGTTTACAAGGCGGTGAAACACTTCCGGTATCTCCTAGAAGGTCGTCAATTCGCAATTCTCACCGACCACGAGCCGTTGACATATGTCAGTCGGGCCAGTTCTGATCTCTACGCGAAATCCGACACCTCAATTACGTTCTACGGTTCACTAACAACATCATACACGTCAAAGACTCGGACAATATTGTTGCTGATTGTCTTTCTCTAGCCGATGTCGAAGCAATAACAAAAGCCGTTGATTTTCATTCCATCTCTAAAGCTCAAAAGACTGATTCCGAGCTCCAGGAGTTCCGAAATCGTCCAACTTCTCTTCAGTTAAAAGACATTTCACTGCTCACAACTCCCGGTCTGATAACATGTGATGTTTCAACAGGCTCACCAAGACCTTTTGTTCCAAATGCTTTCCGACACCAGGTTTTCGAGTCTCTTCACAACCTCTCGGCAAACGGACAACAGCAAAATTCGTTACTGATCGTTTTGTCCGGCCATCTTGTCTAAAACTTCTTAAGAGTGCCAGGAAGCAAAAGTTGATAAACACACTATAACCCCACTCGGAACATTTCCACTACCAGACTCCAGATTTGACCATGTCCATATTGATATTGTTGGTCCTCTCACACTCTCTAATGGTTTCTCCTACCTCCTAACTTGTGTCGACCATTTCTCTTGATGGCAAGATGCTTTTCCTATGCGTGACCTGGCTGCCGAAACCGTCGCCAGAACCTTCACAGAGATGGATCGTTACATTCGATGTCCCTTCTACAATAACTACAGACCGTGGAACACAATTTGAGTCTCACCTTTTTTCTGAACTAACTAATCTTCTTGGAACTAATCGGATCCTCACAACTGCGTACCATCCACAAGCTAACAGCTTGGTCGAGCGTTTCCATCGTCAATTGAAAGCAGTCCTTACCGCCCATTTTACGCCTAAGAGATGGACAGACGCCCATCCTTTGGTTCTCCTTGGTATTCGAACAGCAGTCAAAGGCGACCTTAAATGCTCCGCCGCAGAAATGGTTTTTGGAGTTCCACGCAAACTCTCTGGCCAGTTCCTATCCCCTTCCTAACGAGTTCTTTTGGCCAAACCCCGTAAATTATGCATGCAAAATCTACGAGTCCTCCCTACCCGCTCTGTCTCCAATTTCAATTTTCATTCCCACTAATCTAAACACTTGTTCCCATATCTTTCTTTGCGACGACACTGACCTTAAGCCTCTTTAACCAATTTATGATGACCCTTTCAAAGTTCTTCAAAGAGGTGAAAAAACTTTCACTATTTTCCTCAAAATGGCCAAGAATCTGTTGTTTCTGTGGATGGCGTAAAACCTGCCTACCTTGACAAACTAGTAACTGAAAACACTTCTCCAGTGTTTCATCCAAACCCTCCAATCAAGGAAACGGAAAAACCAATATCAGTTACTCGTAATGAACTCTCTATGCATTTTATTCGCATTCTCCTCCATTTTTTGCCCACGAAGTTGGAGAGACGTCTTTTATGTTATCTGTTATGTCCAAATGCGCCCATTGATTTCCCCCTTTCCTATAACCGCCTCATTTCACATAAAAGACACATCTGTGCTCATGCTCTCGTGCGGCCTTACTCAAGTGACTCATAAAGCTACAGTTGTTTCCACACAAGAACAACACATGCTTGCCAGTTACTGGCTCCTACGCTTCCTGTTTATCTCCTCTCTTCCTCAGCACGCTCCCCTCTCTATTTCTCCCTCTGTCACTCGTATCAATACTCGTTGTAGTTTCCTTGAATACATTTTTGGTCTAATCAAGCCTTGGTGTTTTGCTTCACAATTATTGTTAGGTCTTACTCGAAAAACTACGATTTGGTGACTGTTATTGCTGTAGTGATTTGTTAGCTTCAAACAGTTGTTATCTAATTCCGACAGACCTGATTGGCAAAATCGGGCCTTGATTTTATAATCCTATTGAATTTATAAAATAATAGCAAATGTTTGATCTTTTGGAAGGAGAAGAATGTGGAAATATACTTTGTTAACTTTAAAATGAGCCAAGTTGATTTGTACCACGTTATCATATGTGTACCAACTCGGTTAATACGAATAAGAGCTGCGCCGCTATCCAGTTCTTTAAACTCCGCAATTTCCTGCATGAATAATTTGAAATGATTCGTGAAATGCGTATCAAGGAAAACCCTATATCTGATACAATTGTCTCAGGTTGCCTTTATAGCTAAATCTCAGCCAACCATAAACGTTCACAAATATCTTCAGCAAAGTAGAAATTAATGCCAAAGAGGAACCAATCTCAACTTGTGCAACGGCGAAATAATTGATTTCAAGACCTTACTTCACTTCCCTCAGTCCAAATTTAGAATTAATACAACTTTTTAATCAAAGAATATTAAATATGTAAATACTGTTAATCACAAAATGGCAATTAAGATAGGCAAATATATAATCTAACAATAACAATCACCGTCTACGGTAGCTCTTAAATAAAAGTGAATATGGGAGGAGTTCAAAACGGTATAAAAGTTGTCAGTTTAAACAAACCCATTCCAACTTCAGACGTTAAATAGACCTAGTCTTTATTGACCAATTATTTTGCACGATAAAATTTGCACAATTATCAGTACACTTCAACAGATAATTATTTTACTTAATTTATTTACTTTCGACTTTCGGGTGATCGGAAAATGGTCTAACAAAATAAGTACTGATGCAATCTGCTCTTGTACAAAATTAAAAAGCGATCAAGTTATGTCAAATATTTGTTTGCAATATTTTGTGAAGACATAGGAGAAAACCTTGGCGAACTGCTGACTTAAGAGAGATAAGATCCAAGAGGCAAGCAGATTGAACTGCTTCGGGATTTAATAACGACCCGATAATGAAATTAAAAACTATACACGTGAAAAATTTTGAACTAAATTTGAATTTTTTCATGCGAGATCGTAAGCTGACCTATATCCTCTTTACTACACCAATGTTAATCATACGATTACGGAAACTCCGTTAAGCCTTTTAACAAATACGCATGGCAATTAAATCCGTTCGATTCAAAAATGATCAGTTAAATCGAATAAGAAAGCACCCTTCGACATTACGATAATAGAGAACAAGCAGAGTGAAAGTTCAAGACCTCAGAGGTGAGAGAAAGAGTTCTCTTTCTAGACTGTGAATTATGCCAATCTGTCCTAATGACACTCCTGCTTTGTATTTCTTGAGAACGTTAATTTGGCTTGAAGCTTAACTTTAATGGCCGTCAAATTAAACATTTGCACCAGATGTGGGTTTTTCTAGAATGCATAATATTTTTCTCACCATCAGTTTACATGTTATGCCCTTCTTTCCGGAAATCTCAATCAGTAATATTTAACACTGCTTTAGCTATTTGGTTCCGACTTCAACCACGTGATTTATCATTTGTAATTTTTAAATCAATACTGAAACGAAGCCATTTAAATAAGATCATAAGGGTATGAGATCAAAGGAATAGCTAAAAATGCGAAAAACGAGGGATTAAGGTCTAAAAATATAATTTTCTCCTTTCTAAAGTCAAATACTTTTACGCGAAGTGGAATTTTAAATTGCGATTTCATGTGAACAAAATATTTTCAAATTATTCAAAATAAAACAAAACAGGGAGCATTTTTAGTCAATAAATGTCTGCTTTATAATGATGATCATATATTTATTTTAGAAATAAGGCCTGTTTGATTTGGATTTTCCTTTAAAATATTATTGTTGCCAAAATTCGTCCGAGAGAACAATCATTAGGGAGAAATAATTCCAAAACTCTTGCGTTTTCAAGGTCAAAATATGAGCATGATACATTAAACTTGACTAAACCGTGTTTAGCAGTATTCTGTTTGATATATATGATTCAAGTAACCCCCAAGTACACTTAGGAAAGCGTTTTCCAGCGGTTTTATTTGGTAGAAGGGCAGCACCCCGGGGTCCCCTTGAATTTTGCGACCAACCATTTATTAATCAGACTTAAGCAGTGCGTTTGCTTCTCATACTCAATGGACATGCAGCACATTAAACGCTGCACCACCAACGCACATTCAATAAAATACTCAATATTCCAATGCGTTCCCTTCAATAATCTATAAAGCTCAATTAGTTGTACATTTAGAACTGAAGTTTGGCAATGGGCATCTGACAAGGCATTACCTGCATTTTAATAAAGACTGACTCCCATTTTGAACTGTGATATTATTTGCTATAACCACTCATCCTAATACTAAAAATCGTGTTTTCAAAACATAAACAATTAAAGAGATTTATTACTGGTTATGGGGTGGAGAATATAGAACTGTGCAGTACCATAAGTGTTGATTTCAGTATCAAGTGTTGGAAATTCAATTATCAAAAATACACACTCACCATCTTGTAAATATGTTTTCCTCACGACTTCACAGACAATAGATACCATTTAATTCTCACGTTCCAAAATTCTAATTGCAAGACTCGTCTCTTGGATTGCACCAAATGTCTGTCAACGATTTCCAATTCTTATTGATTAGTATAATCAAGAAAGGTCAATCTCGCGACTTAATTTCATTTTTTTCATTTTTTGAGATAAATTATCTTACATGATATATAACAGCTTACAATTTTAAAGTAGTAGAGATTAGATGGCCAACAATTTTAACCAGAGCTCCACAAAATTGTGTTTACTCAAGGCAAATATTTCTCAAAGGATGAAAATAACGTTTTTACTTGCACGGTTGTTCTAATTCTCTTAATTTAATGCAATTTTTAATGTGTGATGATAACTAGTGTTAAAGAAAAATATCACAGTTTGTTTCATAAATTTTCCTGTTCATATCATTTTTAGATTAACCATCACCTGGGATGAAGTTAATGAAAAAAACATTGTTGCGTGCGATACTATTTTACTATAACAACTCAGCGAAATGAATTAACACTAGAAAAGGGCATTTTCAGAGCAAGATTCCATCAGAGACGAAAGCTCCAACATAAATGACAAATCTCACACCCCAAGCTAAATCCAGCAGCTGCAATGTTTAGTAAAGGTGAGATTTTAACAATAAAAATGTATTTTTTACAACATTTCCATTTCATCCTAGATTAGTTTTTCTTTGTTCATCGAAGTAAATCACATGGATATAAATGAACTTAAGTGAAACTTTTAAATATTTATACTTCCACAACAAGAGTGTATTAACAGGTATAACTTCCTAACTGTTAGCTAGAGATTTGATTCAGCGCTGATAAAATTACATTTTTAATAAACTATGAATTCCAGTTCTTTTCCACTATTTGAAATTAAGCTGCCTACTGGGATAATGCTGTGCCCTCAGTTGTTCAGACCTCCAGGTTAAGTAGGAAGAATACGGAATCCCTTTAACTGTCCCTTTATTACAAATACAATTGGTTTTATAAGCTGGAACACACGGAGAATGAATTGTAGTACATTCCAGGGCAAGAGCATGGAAAGCCAATGACCGATAACTCTGTCCGGGGAGTGATACCGGTAAATTCAGTTCAAGTGTACCGGAAATATTTGAATCGGATTTTAACCATGACTGTTGTAAAATTCCCCTTTTCTGTTTCCATTAACGTTACCATAATAACAAAATTTATCCTCCTCAGACCTTATTTAAAATAAAATGAACACATTTTCCAAATCAACATATTTGGATTTTCAACTTTTTAAATGTCTTTATAATGCGCTTCAATTTTGACAAAAGATGAACATGGACTCTGGATTAGCAGAAGACAACAGAAAGTCATTGCAATTGAAATATTAAGTTTGCAAAACATTTAATTTTCTTTAGGGGATTAATATTAGGATGAATTACACTTGAACATTATGATTTGGTGACCTAGTCGAGTTAGAAGAGAGAAGTCAAAAGCTCCATATCTTAAAATTTCCATCAACCTAAATGCGGTAAGTGTAGTTGTGTTTTTCTACCTGTTTTACGCATTCTATCCAGGCCGACCATCGAGACATCGCGAACAGATAAGATGCTCACATTTTTTAAAAAGAAAAAGGATGACAACCGATTTTTGGAGATAACCTGCGGGAAATGTACTATTCATAAAGCACAAATTTTCCATACCGTTAATTGTGTTCATTTTATCATGCAAAATGTGGACATAATTTAATCCTGTTTTCGCTGGCATTTTTAAAACCCAAATTGTCCCAGAATTTTAGTAAAGAATAAAACGATTGCAGATCTCAATTCAATTTTCGGAAAAATTAATTTAAAAATGAAATCATTACTTTTACAAAGTACTTATCGTGACTGAAAAAAATCATAAAAAGAATATTTTACCCAAGTCTCTGAACATGGTATTCGAAGCAAAATTGAGTTTCTGGGAAATTTTTTCTTATAAGTGGAGAAAACTCCGGCAAAGTAAGTGTGGTATACGAAGTTGCTCACCTATTTAAGCGAATGAGCTTATGGACGTTCCATTTCAACCGATTATCTCCTTATTCTGGAATTAGAAGGTCATAGATTTTATAAAGGGTCAAGAATTTCTTGAGACACCTGAGGGATAGAAAGTAGGAGTAAGAGAAATAAATTTAGGACGACGCAGTATTCAAGATTCACGTTCGCCATGGCAGAGGTCACAGGATCAATACTCATTGGTGCACATCCATTGATGTGAATGGTCGCATACTGGTAATTTAATTGCACTGCTTAGTTCCAGCTAAAAAGGAGTGGTCAAATGCGAATTGCTCATATAAACAACTTCAGGATATAAACCTGAGTCAAGAGCTATATGATGGGAAGTTTTAGAATGTATTCAGAGAACTGCTGAAAAGAAATGCAAGTAAACTGGAAACTGACAATTAGCAGCTTTCATTCCAAGAAACGGTGCCAATTGCCTGGTGTCTGTGGCATAAAGGACTCGAAAATGTATTAGATCCATCAACAAACGTTTAAGCCAACAAATATGAGAGTGCGTCACATCCTACTTAGGTATAATTAGGGTAAATTGCATGGGTAAGAAAAAGCACATTGAACCTAAAGCTCCAGAATTAATAAGCCAACAGTTCACTATTAATATTACCTTGATTATATATTCCTTATCCACTGTCGAAATTTGGCACAAGCACATTTAACGTACTACGGCAAAGTGGTTATCAAAACCGGACCAGATGACTTTAAAACACATTGTACTATTCCGAAAATCCAAGTGTAGACGTCTAATTAGCTGTAAGAAGACCACCACGATCATTTTTTGTCTGATGATCAGAATAGAACTGACAAAACAGAGCTTCCATATACGTCTGCAACATCGGAATGAAATAAAATCGTTATTATCATACTGGTGAATTGACTTCTTGAACTTCCTGCTTCCTGTTTTGTCATTATAACCGATATTTAGAGAATACTATTTTAGTTTCTCATTTTAATATCCTCAATTTTTGAATGTATGTATAATTGCAAAGCTTAAATAATCAAAATGCAAACTTGCTAGTCTAGTAGGGAAAAAAGTACACATCTTTTATAGATCAATATTATTTATCCAAATAAAATAAGTCTCCAAAAAAATTGAATAGATCAAAATAGATTATTAGTTAAGTTTTAATACTTCAAATAAATTTTATTATTTTATTAGTTCAACCCTTGGCAAAACAAAAAATACACTTTTTCAGAGTGGAAAAGCAACTGGAATCGATTAATGATAAAGGAGAAGGGATCCAAAGGATGTTGAGAGCAAAGTCAAGGTATCCAATAGTCTTACTTCAAATGATTTTTGAATTTGAGTTGTACTAAATATACTTAAGTGGCAATTCACGCTCATAATTCAAGTTTCAGGACTTGGATTATCGAACAAATTTTTATCCACTCTATAGACCGATTATTTAATTATGATCATCGATCTTGCAACTTCAATTAATTTTTCTTCCAAAGGTTGAGGAGAGTGAGTGATCTTACGCAATATAAATATAGTTCAGCTAAGATAGCTTTGTATAATGTGCAGCTTGAAATTCTTTATAGTGGCAGATTTTATTGTCATTTCTGTAAAACCAGAGCCTAAACTAAATGGAAAATAGGGCCTAAAATGTGACAATTAAAATCTAGCTCAACGTACTTTCCACGCTGTAAAAATAAGCGATTTAAGTGATAAATCACGGCAAAAATTGCCTGACATTTAATAAAACAAAGTTTGTTCAGTGATATAACACGTTAGCAATGATCTCTCCCAAATATCATTGAAATATTCATTCGAGAAAACCGTCGGTAAATGAAATGAAAAGTATTTGTGTATTTTATGAATATATTAGGGATAAAGCGCATTTAAATTAATTAATTACAAAATTTGGCCAAATTTGATCTAGATCTATCCAGACTTAACTGGCATAACATGGGATAAGGAATATTTAAAAAAGAAAACGGTTTGACGCTTCAGAATACTTAATTAAAGAGTTGATAATCTGGTAATTAGTTAAAAGGAAGGAATGTAAATCATTACTCTAAAGTCTGGCTTGCGTGAACGTTAAATATTAGGAGATTCGGCTGCTTAAAATCATGCGAAAGCAGGTTATATATGGGTCAAATATGTTTTTTAAAGCTTACCCAATTTTTCATTGAATACACTTTCGATAATTTTCAATATATTTGAAAGTACTTGGCTCCTTCGACCCTTCTAAATTAGCATATTTGAACTTTATTCGACCCTAAATATTTCAATAGATCAAGCAATAGAGGGAAAAGACAGCATAAAAAGAATCTTATAAATAAATTCATAAAAGAAAGAATATCATATTTTATTTGTGCACAAACCTAGAGTTCTTCTCAAAGTCATATACACCAATTACTCTTCGTCAGAAAGTTAGAACTATTTCTACCAATAACGGGCTAGTTCTCATTGTAAAGAAAAGGATAAAATTCGATCTTCGGTAGCTTATATGCCGTGTTTGCTTCTGAAATCTCAAAAGATCAGAAAGATTTACTCATATATTTCCGCCTCTGATTATAGTAAGTTCGACTTTTAGATAGGGTTTTTATGGCAGTCTGGAGGTGATAGCTACTAAATCATACGGTATTTGTGTAATAGAAACGTAAGATCACAACTCAAGATGGGAAATTAGGTGTTACGTTGGGATAAAACTCTAAAATAAGAGTTTGCTCCTATTTAAACTCAATGCTTTCACAAAAATAGGGATTCTTAGTTTTAAAGTTGTATAGCTTGCATTTTGAATCCATTTCAAAACTTCCAAATTACAAATTTTAAGTGCACCTCATTTAAACTAATATTAGTCGCATTTTTTCTATTCATATGATGCTTGTCACAGACAAGAATTCAAGAAATATATTATTTTAATTTTAAAACTGATCTTTGATTAGAAATTTTTTTATAAACGCCATTTGATCAAACCATCTCAAAGTGTACAATTTTCATTACAAAAAGTTTTTTGTAATAAAAGAATTTAACAATTTTTAATCATGGGAAGCAGGAGAAATGGTATGAGGGGATGGGCGTGTAAGATGGGTGCTGGAAAATACTTTCCTGAACAAGCTTGGGAATTGTTATCTCATCGAATTTCCAATTTCATCAGGTTAGCTTTTTCATTTTTAAAGAAATCCTGATTTTCTCAAACTGAAAATAATAAACCTAAAAACTTCCATTCAAAGATTAATTAAAGTTTTATTTGCTCGATAGCCTAACTTCGTAATGCTCAGTGCTTATGGACCAGCAAATTAACTTGATTGGGTTATGGAGTATAATTTAGCACACCTATATCCTTAAATAACCTAAAAACATTTGAAACCAGTTAAAATGTTCTCAATTTTATTAATTAAAACAACTTTATGACGTTGAGCTTTGTTATCATCGCCAGAGTTTTAATTCTTATATCTCCCCTACCTAATCACCAACAGGATATCATACCTCATACAATTTTTGGATTATTTTTTCACGTATTTGCATGATGTTAATGAGTCTTCATAAATGTTAACTAAACTTATTCATGTTATTATTCAATGAGTCAGTTACATCCTAAATGACGTAATAAATGAATAAACAGTAAAATCAAAATTTATTTATAAAAAAATATTCTTTAGAGGCCAAACCTGATTTTAAAATCCTTAAAAAATATGTTTAACAAAATGAAAATAAATGATATCGAGAATTATTTTTTGAAAACTTCAAAGAATAACGAAGTTCACAGTCACATATCTGTTGTGTTTAATTAATCCGAATTTCTTTTATTTAAGTCAATATTTCTGATAAATAGTTCCACAGACGGGATTTAGTGCTACTCTAAGTTTTCTCAATAAGTGTATTATTGTAATTTTAAGCATTTTCAGTTATAAGGCCGGCCTAGTTGACATCAGAATGCATATCACAAACTGTAAAATATGAGGGAAATTACTTCCACTAAAGTCAAGTAAATTTGTTTACCTAAGACAAATACAACCATATGAAGTTGTTCTGTTAACTGATAAATAAAATTCTCTAGAACTTCTTTCAAGAGCTTTTTCTTAATTGAGTCCCTATGGCCATGTCTCAGTGGATACACCTTGAATTTCTGAGTTAAAATCAGATTTGAGAAGAGAAACTCAAGATTTCAACTCCTGGTTCAGGAGTCCTTATCTATGAACATCAAAGTATTTGGAAACAGATACAGACTGGTTTAAAAGAACTTATCAATAATTTATGAAGAATGCATTAAAAATATACCTTACAAATACTCACCATATTCAGATAACCAGAAGATTTTTCGTGACTGAGTACTCTTGCGTCAAACTACTGTAACGAAAATTTCGTAAACATTTATGGGCAGAGTTATCATGATATAATAAATTTAGAAGAATTTTGCTCCTGCAATATTTTTACTCCTCTAAACTCCAGAAGAAGCAGATACAAGAAGCCTAAGTGCTGAAGCGATCTGCACGGGTGACTACGTCAACTGGTCATTTGTATTGTGAAAGAAAGACCGAATATTGATATCTTATCAGAAACGGCGAAACTCCACAATCTCTAATCTTTAATAATGCCATAGAAAAGGAGTATGAAAATACATGTTTACCTGTATCAATATTGGACTGTTTATTTTTTCAAATTGGACAGACTGTAAGCAAATTTTTCATCTATGTCTTTGAACGTATTGCAATTGAAACAATAATGACTCCTTGATGTCCAGAAATGAATTAGATTCTACTGAAATTCTTCCCTATGTCGAGATATCTGTTGTAACTGAAATACATTTTTTTACATAAATTCAATATAATTTCACATAATTGTACCATTCTGACCTCTTCTTGAGTATGATTGTAATGGTGTCTGGAATGTTGTCATCTCGACAAGGAAGATTCCAAGTAACCCTATTTCCTTTCGTGCATGGTAGTAAGTTGTATCAAAATGTTAATAGATTACTTTTTTAGAGGAGACTTGAAAAAATCTTACTATGGTATTACATAATATTGAAGGAGGAAATTTTTGGGAAATTGATAAACCCTCGATTCAATCTTTGCTTATCAAAATAAAATGGTTATATATATAAATAATTATTGGATATGATTTCTCAAATATGAAGTAATCTATTACCGTTTTTATAACCCACGGTATTACAAATAAATTTTACAATTCTTAATCATGAAAGTGACTGAGAGTCTATATATTTCATTAAAAACCCTATAAATGATAAAAAGGAAGGAATCATAAAGATACTGAGAACAACGTCATGGCACCGAAGGATTTTACATCATGTAATTTTTGGACTCGAGTTGTATAATATTAACTATGCAGGCAGTTCACGTTACAAAGTTCAAATATCACGATTCGTCCCTTGGATTGCAACAAATACATGTCAACAATGAACAATGCTTATTGATCGGTATTTTTTGATCAAGAAGAGTCGTTCTTGGTTGAGAAGGCAAAATTTCACACTCGCACCTCATTAGCTTACAGTTTTCATTTAGCCAAGAAAAGACAGCTAAAATTTCAAGTTAGCCGTGTTCACTCCAGGGTCCATAAATCATTTAGCCCATTTCAAGCCAAAATAAGGGAGATAACGAAATATTTTAATGTGAAGCAGATGACATGCGCAAAATATTTAAAAGGTAAATACTACTTAAACGACACGTAAAAATTTTCAAATTACCATAATTATCATGAGGGGCCAAAGAGGCAAACGAAAAATATAAGAACATTTGACGTAATCACTTTTATCTTTAATTAAAATTAATTGTTTGCAACGTCAGTTATCATTTTTCATATGTCGAAAACTAAAAAAACTTTAAGCAAAGTTATATTCGCTGATTTTATTAGTAACTTATTATTATTTATTTATTTATTTCTGTCTTATTATCGAGATTTGGACTTTATCAAGATTTCAACGCACAGAAAAAAACGAATCTGAAAGTGAATAATTCTAATCAAAAGCAACCCCATCTCATCTTTTAAACGTATATTTTGTAGGTACAGTTATATTATTTAAATAAACTATTATAGCTCTCAAATCGTTAATTTTGGGTCATGTTTATTTGAAATAATAGCTTTAAATGAAAATGAGGAACAGATCAAAATTCCTCAGAAATCATTCTTATCTGATTAAATACATCAGACGCAACCACTCTCGTGGAAGTACTCAAATATACGACCACCAGGTCTCTTTTATATCATCTGACGAATTGTTTAGAGTCATTATATCATGACGTTTAAATCACATTTGTTGCTTTGTACTCTATGATGACGAGATGATATGATCAGATAATCACATCAGTGCGAATAAAATTTTTGGCGCTTTTCTAGGGAGTATCTAGACTTCTGAAGTCTATAGTGAAATATTTCATTTAGATTGCCTCTTCTGTTAACTGCGTTGAGGTGATTAAGACAAATAACGACTTAACACCGCTCACTACGATTAGATACAATAAATTCTCAACTGAGAGGCAAAAGAACGGAAGACTAATACAACTTAAAGAATACGGATATTCGATGAAGCTTCCATGCCTCACCAATTTAAAATTAGTAACTACCTCTACGAAAGATTTCCAATATTCATATGAAATCATGTAAAAAACAATCAGAGTCAAATTTACACATTTACGAAGGAGTTGAATATTGGCACAGAATTGAAGATGTCGTCACAAACTTACCATTGCGCCTAATTAATAGTAAAAACTTTAAAAATTCCAAAATTGAGAACTGGACAGGAATGTAAGAAAACAGTGTGCTTACCAATGGAAGACAATTCTTTTCGTAGATTGAAAGAGTGTGATTTGTTGAAGTGTCCTTCACCTGAATGCTTTATTTGATAACTGGAGGTTAATATATGTACAAATCGTGATCATGCATGTGCCTTGAGTTTACGAGAAAAATTTTCCTTATCGAAGGTATCCTTGAAGATAGTAAAACATGTTACTAGAATGAACTGAGTTAGCTCAGTACAGCTGGGTTGATTGAACATATATTAGATCATATCAACTTAAAGATGGTAGGGATGTCGGCAATCAAACATATAGGCTTGTGCATTTCTGGATGAGCGATTTCTTCCATAATCAGGTGAGTTAAAACTAAGTTGGGAAGTATGTCACTGAAGAAATTTTCGCCAGTGAAACTAAAATCTAGTGCAGCCTCTACTCTAATAATGTTCATATCGAACTCGACTTCTGTAAAAATCTTAAATGAAGAAGGTAATGGGTTCAAGGAGACACCAAACACAACTGAAAATCCAGAACAAAATCAAAACTTTTAATAAATAAAATCTCTATATTTTACCTTTTCCTTGATTCATATGTCTCCCTCTCCAGCTAGTATGGCTGATATAAACATTAATTTAACATCAAATGAAATGGTTCACTTTATTCAATTTACTTCTCCCTTATTTATGATTTTAGACTATGACTAGAGCGCCTTTAATTACTTTTCTTTTACCTTCTACAAAATTTAACGTTAAAGTAGGTCAGCTGTCCAAAATACCCGCAGATTATAAAACAATAGGACATAAATTCAACGGTAAAGATACATTGCTGAAGCCATCCAATCATGACGAGGCATTTTCAGCATTCTCAATTGATATTATAATGCTGCATTCTGATTGGATAAGCCAATCATCCAATAGCACTAAGCCTACGCGTGATGAGAGCCATATTGAAGACGCAACTACGATTCTATTGAAGAACTAGGTGGTGGTGCAGAATAAACGCTTCAAGAGCTTTATTAGTCTACTTCTGCACGAAGAATCACATTATTAATCGCATATTACCCTCATCGGATTTAATACCTCTAACTCAGGCAATATGGTTGAAAATGCTTCACAAATAAATGGGTCAAATGATGCGAATGGGCAAGTTCTTACTCATAATTTCAATAAATACTGTCTTTTATGTTTAACTTAAGCCCGCGAGTTAGCCGGGGCTTTTTGTAATTGTATTTTTTATTCGTAATTTTACAATGTTTCTTCCCTTGTAAGGTGAACTAATGCTTTTGTAAATCATCTTCTTCAAAAAGAATAACAATGTATCAACAATATTATCATTATACAATTCTCATAGTTTTATGCTCTGATTATCCCATTCCAGGAGAAATAAAAGTGAAAAGAATTAAAACGATCTTGATCTGTTTTTACATAGAAAATGGCTTTTAATTTACTTGTAAGAATTACGTTGAAGGCTTTTTTATACGCAAAATGCCATTTGGAATTGCAAATGACAACAAACCGTTTATGATTAAAGGCATCCAATTCGCTTTTCCGTGCAAATGCAAATTATGATTTATTCGAACAGATGTTACCCAAATAAATATAAAATCTTGCAAATTCTTCAGTATACACTTGCAAACATGAATGCGTTGGCGTTGTTTTGTGATTGTGTTGATTTTCTATCTTTATTTGCAGATGCTCGTGTTCATATCGGTTTTCTGCTGACCGAAACTCGATTACGTCATTTCTATTTAATGAATAACTAAGATATCGATATACCATAAAATACATTATTCTTTATTCATCCATTGTTCTAAATTCAATACATGCTACTGATTATCCGATCTTTATGTTTCATTCAAATCTTATTTTGAGCCCTGTGATGCTGTTATCAGCGATTTAATTAGCTGAGATACTCCAATAATACAACATTCGGCCCCTCAATTTATCAAAAAATACGGTAATAAGCAAATATATTTGTTAAATCAATTCGATAACTTAAAGATAGTATTGAAGAAATAAGGTTAACAAATGATGCAGTTTTACCAATTTAGATAATTTATATGATTAAGAGGAATTTTCATTTTTAAATTGAGTTCTTTGAGCTCCGATAAGTCTTTAAACATCGGTTTATACTTGTAATCTTATAAGTTTTTTCCAGGTCCAGGGATCAGCGTGAAATACATTTTCAAATGAGACTTGATACTCATCCTTAAGCATTACAATTGAATTGGTGCTGTGTTATGCCACATTGTGTAGCTTACGAATTCCAATATGACTTTCACTATACAATCTAATTTCACTTGAATTATGTGAAGGTTTGAATAAATGATGAATACATTATGGAAGCATTTTCATATCTAGGTTTTTTCGCGTTTTCCACTAAATATTTATTAAAATGACCTTGAAAGTCCTTTTATGACCCCAATAAGGACATTTCTTACTCCCTCTGCAATACTATGTCTATAAGGATGTAGTTTAAATGTAGCGAATAACTGTTATTATCAGCATCAATTGCTGTCCGATTTTAATTTCTCAATGTAAACTTCAATATCGATAAGCTCGCCAATATAAAGATCGTGTCAAACATACTAATAGGACAGCGAGAGCCTAGTTTTCACATTTTCGTACGTTGAAGAGAGATCTACGATATTTTACGATACTTCAATAACTTTTCCCCAAATAAACCATAACTGACATTTAAAACGCTTTTTAAATTGCCCAAGGCACAGTTTTTACTGATCTTGCTTAATTTTACTCAAATAAATATCCTGAGAATAGTTGGCCATAAAACTGTGTGAGCTGTATCCCTCCACTTTATGAAAAGTGACATAATTCTGAACTAATATTTGAAATCCTGCATTAACTCTACTCTTTGCCGAAAGGTCTCATTTTTACTAGTAAATGATTAAACCTTATTTAATAAAACATTTATAACGCATATTGATTAATCCTATTAACTGAAATTGTCATAAACTCATTATCAGTCAGATGCAATTCTGATTCGAAAATAAAAACCAAAAAGTCATTCGATTAAAATCAAACATTTTATTTAATTTTGGTGAGGTAATTTATAGGCAAATGACAGCAAATGCTTGGATTGTTATGATAAATCTAATACGTAAACTGATTTTATGCATTTCTGCCAATGGCACGATGGGAAAAAATTTTTAAAGTTAGAAAAATAGATATATGTTACCGTGTTTTTAATCATCTTGATGCTATATATAAAGTCCTTAATTATAGATCTTGTTGACTGTAGTGAGTTCTATTATATTCAAAGTTTTTTAACTTTTCAACTGTTAGTTGGATGAATAAATTGATCAATAATCTTTAGACTCCGGAAATATGAATTCGATGAGGAAATTCGGACAGTAAAACATTGGAACATGAAGCAGTGAATTACACTCGAGCAGAAAAAAGCGTAAAACCTGTATCTAAATATCAAAGTTTGCCTTATTTCGCTTTCTACTAGATCCCTTCTCCTTTACCCATTATTAAACTGCATCCCACGATGAAAAGTTGTAAAATATGGCCTTTTCAAGGTAGTAATAATAATTAATGGTATACGTTCGCATAAATGATTAATCATACAAATATTCTGTAACGAATAATCCCACAGAAAATCTTGCAGAAAGAACGAAATCTAAAACATTTGTGTAATAAAAAAGAATTTACTAAAATATCCATCATTTAAAATCACTACAGTATTTGTAATCGTGCGTACAGTTAATTTTTAAGGGACTTTTTTAAAATACAGTGGACATCTAAAATCCTTAAAGTACTACAAATAGAAATAACAGTTGCTTTTTTACTTAATCTGCATGAATATAATATCATTCTTTTCTGTTATTTTAAAGTGAAACAGATAGTTCAATTCCACCTCCAATAGTTGGGATGACGAATACTCCCTTTATCCCAGATCGAAAAGAGGAGGTTGCTATGATAACATATCTTGAGGACCAAGACCTTGGATCGATGGAAAATCACAAGAGCGTCATTATGCACATCATCTCTCAGCTGAAGGATGGCAAAGATTTGACGAAAGTAAATTGATTAATTTCATTTCAATCTATTTTCCATTAAAATTTACTGAAATAATAGGAACAATATTAATTCTACTCAATGTTATTGTTTCTTATCATTATGACTGACAGCAAGTCATTGCTCTGATTATTTAATTCAATTTAGCTTATATTGAGCACAGTTTGAGGGAATACCTACTGGATTCTAGTAACTTGAGCATATGGGATAAAATCAAAATATACTGTTTTCTTCGTCCGTTTATATTTCTAAGTCCGTTGAAGGTAAATGCTGTCCATGGATAAAACTGTGAAACGTGAGACTTTTGACTAAGTAGCATTCTTATATTTACCGACAAATCTCTAACCTGCAACAGATGGATAGGTCATCCTAATATGATAGTCATCACTAAACCGGTGTCTATGATACCATTAACCAATGTTTCATCAGACCAATAAGAATCAAGAAGTCTGGCTAAGATCATAATCAATAACTTTGGTCAACGTATGGAGGCAGACAAGTTTAATGAGTTTTGGGTGGGTAAACGGAATATAATTATACCGAAACTCAATTGCGTTAGACCAAAATAACAATATTGTGACCTTTGCTTGTTAACATTATTGTCAATTTTATTTCGTTCTCTAAGAAGATGGTTGAGTATGTGGGGACTACAAATGATGGCAAATAATTTGGTATAATAAATACAGACACTACTCTTTTCTTGACAGTTTTTCTGCTTATTCATAACCTTCTCATTCAAGAACCTTTTCTTAACCAACCTTTAGATTGTACTGCCAACTTTTATTCTGGAACAGCGTTCACTCCTTGAAATGTTTGCAGATTACAATGCACATCCGCAAATGCTTATCGAGTGAGTTTTGCTGAAGTTTGGAAAAATTCAAATGTATATCTTTTAATAAACTGTCTAGATTCTTCAATAAAAATGACTAATATTTAATATTAAAAACAATTGGCACGATTCATGCATCATTTCAAACGAATGCATTGTTTGTGCATGTGAATTATTTGTAAAAAGTTGATAGAATTAAAATTACTTTTTATAAAAATACTGTTTTGTCTATTTCCCGCATTCTTTAAGGATCTGTAAGTAATATTATCATTCAAACGGTAGATATCCTATCAAATAGCATACAACTACTAGTTTCAAATGTAACAGCGTATTGGAATATCTTGATTTTTAACGATTTCATTTGTGAATATTTTAATATACTTTTCTGGCATGGGAGTTTTGGAAGTCCTTTTGATAATTCATTAAGTGATCAGGTTATTTTCGTGTCTTTTTCTTTTGAAGTGTTACGAATGGACCCACACCTCACGAAAGAATGAAGAGCTTTGTCAAGTGGTTTCTTACCGCCTTTCACGCCAGTAAAAAGGTATGATCAAATTTTGCCCTTCTTAATGTACTCTTCTACTCCATCTGCCAAGGGTGTCGTGAAATTAAGATACGTGACTCCCGCAGCTAATTAATATTGCATTCATTTTAATTTAATTGCTAAATTCTTTGCCTGGTAAGCGTAAAATTTAAATGAATTGATAAAACCTACTTGTTGATATGCAAATTTGTATTCAGTATTCAAAAGAGAGATTTTTTATCAAAATAATTAGTGAAACAACGTTGTGCCCAATTATTTATGGAACTGGTAAACATTATAATATTCGGAGAGGCGGGTGCTTTGATTTAAGCCAGTAATTCTGAAAAACAGTGGGGAGATTTGGTCTGAAGAATAAAACCAAAATTTTCATCTATGTCATCACCAATCACTGAGACTTAATTATATTGGTGCTTGAAGTGGTTGACCTTACTGTAACCTCGAGCACCCTGTGGATTAATAACGTGTATCCTCAAGTGGTTTATTTTAATTATCAGAATGATCTAATTAAGTGGTACTTGAATGAGCGTAGCAAGAGTTCAGCTTCCCTGCGGCCATGTCCGGAACCATTCCTACCCCTCCTACACGCACACACACGCTTGTCAATTACCGGCTCTTTCGCTCCTCTTCATCTCCTCTATCTTCGGTCTTCCTCTTACCCTTTTTACCCTCCATCGTGGTTCGTTCAATGCATTTTGGTCCGATTAACTCTTGGCGTTCCGCTTTAAAACTGTTTATAGCCCTTACACAGACTGCTACAGGTCCATACAGAGGGGATTTTTGCTTTTTCATTATTCGCATCAGGTGTTGTTTTTCTTCTGTTTTCTCAAAAGCCCTTTTGAATAGTCTCCTACTGAATGATATTCTGAAATGTAGGGTTTTAAAAGCACTCTCTTTTAGTGGGACTTGAAGTACTAGAAAATTGCTGATCCATATATTGATACCAAATTTAACGATTGCGTCTCTGTTGCCTTTATTTAAAATAAATCTCATATACATAAAATAAATAACCAAACATAAACTAATTTTCAACCCTGAGTATTGTTATACATAAATAACCTGTTTGATATCTAAATAACTTCCTCGCTATTGTAAATTGTCAGTAAATTGGAGCAATTATTTTATTCCTTCAAAAAATTTATTCCATTTCTACGTATCTAACATAATTTTATTTGCAGGAGAAAATCACAGATATAACAATTTATTTGCCGGATATTTATATTCCAAGTATAATTTGAAAAATAAACTTAACGAACAGGATTGCTCATCACCTTATGTTAAATTTAAAAAGTACTATATTACAGTATAACAAACATTTAAATGGGTAAGCCTTATGAACTGATTTTAAATTCAGAAGTATTTACAATGGGGGAATTGATAGTTAATAGGCTTGTTTTAGACCAAATAACGTAAACGAAAATTAATAGATATATTCATTATTTTAAAATTTGTTAAACTTCTAAAAATTTCATAATTTCTTCATTTCTAGCATTTATTTCACCTTTACTTAATTTGTGATTTGAAAATAAACAATAATTGCGCCGTTTTGAATCCTCGTATTTAAAAAAGCCCTATTTTGCGCAATTTACATAAAATATTAAAGGGTCAATCATTCTAATCTAAGTCTTCCTGATTTAACCCCAAAAAAAAGAATCCAATGTGTGTGCGTTTAATATATTGTAGTATTCCTTTTTGACTCATAAATACACAAAAACAAATTAACAGTAACAGTATATTTCTCATTCTAGTTCCGCTATTCTGCCACCAATACTAACACAAATAGTTTGTCATTGTTCTCACTGGATTGTACTGACAGTCGTCGATCTTAGAACCTTCGCTGATGGAAATACATATTTGTATGAAAATACAGTTTTGAATAATGCATTAGATGAATTAAAACAAAAACTACAAGTCATAAGCAGGTACTCAAAATTTTGAAATTTATGATACGGTTAAATTCACTCGCTTACATGGTGTTTGGAGAAAAACACTGTCTGACCATAAGCAACCTGCAATAACTCTTTAAATGACCTTCACGTCCATTATTTTATAATCCAGGTATACTTTAAGGCTTCATGTTTCTCTTGTACATATTTGGAAAAATGTATTCCTGATGCACTAAATGCTATTTCGCGTAATTTTATGCTTCACTGATTTAAAATACATTAAAATCTTAAACAAATTTTAGTTTATTAATTCGAAAAATAGATAGCTTCTGATATCCTATGCTTGTTAAATTATGTCCTTAATAGCTACTTTTAGTCTATCTTAAGTGCCATTTATCTTCAATTCCAGAAAATATGCATAATAAACACTAATGTTTATATCCTACTGCATGTGTCATACTGGGAATTTAAATTTTACCTTTATGATTGCAAGGTTGTTTGCGAACATTTACCTGCCCTTAATGTGTATTAAAATTGCAAGAGATAATAGAATTGTAAAAAGCCTAGGGTATTTTCCACAAATTTATTTGTTTTCGATTCATTTGGTCGAGTATCTGTTGTTGATGCCTCAGTTTTAATATGCAACCCCAAATTAAATTAACCTTTCGAGCATGTGAATTGAAGCAACCGTTAACTAATCAGTTATTTGCTTTGAATGCCACTTATAATTGCAGTTTATGCTATTTGTAGTGCATTCGAATATGGTCACTGTATGATCATTTTCAGAAAAGTTGTTGAGAAAAATAATACAGTCTGTAATAAAATATTCTCTTTTTGTTAGTCCAAATTAGAAAGTTGATAGAATTTGCATAAGGTCAATTGTGTAGATTTTGTGAAAAAGGAACCAAGGGAAAATTGTATTAAGATTTCCTTGAACTAAAGTCTTTATTTAGATGTGAAATCTTAATAAATATACAGATTTGTTAAAGTCAGTTAGGTAGCAATATTAACAGTGAACACTTCACATAAAATTTTGCCACCACTGATACAATAATACTTTCTCTAGACTACCCTAAAAGGTATACTTCGAATACAACAACTTTGATGCAGAAGGAAAAAAGAAAAACTGAAGTTCAAATTACGATTCTCTTCATTAATTTAGTGAAAGTATACCTGTTTATACATAACTTAGTTGGTTTGATAGTATTAGGACGCCTAATCGAGTATTTTCGGTGCGTCCGAAGGATACCCTCGGGCTTCATTTCCCATGCGCTGGATTATTGATTTTAGGATTCCCACTCCCTCACCTGGTATGTAAGATCACCAACAAAGAATCCATCGTTGCAATTATTAGCCAGTCAATCATTTATTACATATCCCCTTCTTTATGTATACATTTATTAGTTAATAGAAGAACAGCCGTTTGAGCTTTAAGTCTTCTTCCTAAAGTCTGATTAGTGCGTAGCTTTATAAAGAGTAAATGAGTAGTTATAAAGGCTAGTAACAAAGTAGTGAGAAGATGCATGTCTCAGAGACGAACACGGATGAACAGTAATCGAAAAAATCTAGTGCGATAGAGACAAATTCCACCTGCTAAATTTTGACACATTCCATTAAAAATATCGATTTTTCACCTCTTAGCCTATTTTACCAGAGCTTGAGTTATCAGAGTTAAGATTAACCTGATGTGTTTTACATATTTCTCTAAGCAGGACAAGGTTGCTAAGAAGCCGTACAATCCAATAATCGGTGAGATATTCCAATGCAGTTGGAGACTATCTCCATCTTCATCACAAAATAAAATAATTGATGGACAAGAAGTAGAGGACGGCGGCTCCACGGCTGGAGAAGAACCCATATTATTGACCTACATTGGGGAGCAAGTTTCCCATCATCCACCAGTCAGCGCTTTCCAAATCTGCTGTCCCTCAAGACGTCTCCAGTTGGTTGGGGCTGTACATACGGCTTCTCACTTCCGAGGACTTAGCATCTTCGTTAATTTTGTCGGAAAAGGTAACTTGCATATAAATTCATTACAACATTTAAATACTAATTTTGGAAAAATATGATTTGAAGTTCAAAACGTTTTGGTTTTAATATCGAAAAGGAGTTATTTGCCTACCACTGTGATAAAATCTAGAATGTACTATTATGAAATATTTATTAGTAAATAGTAGATTCCAGTTGAAGGGGGATGACTTTTATCAACAGTAATTTAAATTTGACAAAGGATGCTTAATTACGGTGAATGCTTATGTCATTTTAAAAAAATAGGCGTAAATGCATGGGTCTCAGTAATATAAAATCGTATAGGATAAAAAGGGCAAGTTCTATAATATGCTATTTATATTTTTATTAATCCCATTCTAACCTTTACATCTATGCTTTTGGATGAAATAATCATATTAATGGAAGGTATTTAATTTAAGGGAAAAGATGAAGGTAACTCATCAATTTACTATTTTTTAATATGCCCGATATTTTTATTTACCATTCAAATGATCGATTTGCCAACATTGAATATTGTTAAAATTTATTAATTTATCTGTCCAGGACTCAGTTTTTAATCTTATTTTACTAGGAATCCGCTCCTGATAATCAGGAACTGACATTCAAGATGTTATTAGATAAGTTTCAATATCACTATTCAACAAGCTACTCATCAGTGCCCACAAATTGGAAATGCAGCTAATTTATGCATATATTTTTCCAAGCATTTAAATTTGAATAGAAAAAATGGAATGCATTTTGAGTGAAATCGATGATGTAAGTTAAATTGAAAACTGAACTGATTTATTCAATCATTTAAAACGGTAGTGCAATATTTGAAGAACATTGTTAATCTCTGTGTTAACTTTTTTAACATTTGATAATTCCACTTTTGTTTTCATATGCATCATTCTTTTCTTAAAGTGTCCTTTTGAAATACTTTTTCAGACAGTACCGGAATTTTGTTTTTGGACTTCTCATTTAAAGCTGAAACTGTATTAAAATGAAGTTTAGTAACTTTCGAAAACCAAAATTTCATTGAGATACTGAATATTATTTAAATCTGCAAATGAATTGTCTAACTCCTACATTTCCAGAAGTAGACAAAAATTTTTAAATTTTAACCACTTAAGTGTCTAATTAAGCATTAAAAGGTCTTTCTATGCCCAAATTAACCGAATTTATTAGTAGTGTTAAAATCTCGTACGCTTTGAGCACGTTTACGACCAGAATTTCAAAATAAATCTATTTAATTAGTAACGTTTTTGCCTAATTGGCCTTCTTTAGGAAGAATAAACATAATTTATGAGTACTAATCGTAGTAAAGTAAGCACTTCATTCTTAATTTTTGGAGTTTCGTTCCGACCATTATTCTTCAATTTGACATCTGCAAAAAAGCTTCGTCTCGTTTTCTTTCCTTTCTCACGTTATCCGAAGAGTTACTTATGTAATGGTTTAAAAGGTTTATTTAAGTAAGTTGTAATTGGTTTTAATTGAATACTTTAAAAAGTTTTATAAATACTTCGTTTTTAAACTAGAGTAATGTATTTAGATATAAGGAACAGTAAATTAGATCAATAAAATGTAGTAGCGAAGTTCTAGAATAAGACATAAAAATTTTCCTCCTTTGAAATCTTCACTCGACAGTCTAACTACATTTAATCTAAAAGGAAATGTTCTTTTTCTAATGTTTCAAAATTCAGTATTCGATCTAGATATTTCCCCGTGAACTGTTGTGCACGATGCTCAGATCTTACTGTTCAGTTAATTAAAATCAACACCCGTTCACGTCATTGCGATACATTCGTCTCATCTGATAATCAAGAGTAGTTAGTTGATACTTTTGTATTATGTATTTGGACTCATTTTTATGACAGTATTAGCTATCATGTCGCATTAATTAACATTCTAAAAATGTCTATTTCCTAAGCATATAACTAGCAAAAATCTAATAATGGAAGTTGTTAATTTAAAGAAGAACAAGAGGAAGTCAGTTCATAAGTCGATTACATTTTTAAATACTCAATTTTTTGGAGTCATCGTCATATACCTCATAAAGGTGCCTTTCAGACACAATTTCTACTTGTGTTCTGTCGAATTTCTTATATCAAAATAAGATCATTATAATAATTGTTCTCATCTTTGTTGGAAGAAAGTATTACTCGGCATTTATCATAAGCAAACGGAAGTTATTCGTTGACCCTCTGTAGTCTTTATCTTATTAACTAATATTAGCAATTGGACTGAAGAAATGCCATGATCATATTTTTTAAAATCGGTGTAAATATTTTACAGAATGATGATTGAGACATGTTCGTTAAGTGTATTGAAATATTTCATTATTGAAGTCTACTGAAGTTTGGAAATAAACATCCCTTATTCCCATTTTTAACTTTTCTCAAGGTAATTCAATAATTGTTATTTTTTTGTATTTTAATCAGTATTATCTTAGTATTCTAGTACTTCTTTCATTGTCGACCAATAGACCATAAAATCGACTTAATGGTAATAAAGATTGAAATATCATAGTTTTGATGGAAGGAATTAAATTATTAATGGTGTTTTTTATTTATTTTAACGTCAGATTCAAGAACATTCGGAATACCAGATCTGTCTGGTGGAAAGCTTTGAACTCCATGTCAGCTAAATTTTATGCATTATAATACCGGTAAGAGTAAAGTTAAAAAACACTAGATTTGCTCCATCTTCAAATCTGATCCATACTTAGACGCCTGAAGGCAGAGAAATTTATCCATTTATTAACTATTTAATTGGAAGAGAAAATTCTGCAAGAGAGTCGATCATGTCGTTCTGAAAGAATAGTGTCCGTCTTATTTAATCAGACGAAAATCGAGAAAATATTTCTAATTTCCTAATCTACATGCACCTTGCACTAGTAGTAAATTTACATTTCCTTTAGACTTTATCTAAGTTTATTGAAACAATTATTTTATAAATAAATGAGATATAATGTTTTCGTTTCACACTAACTGGCGGATTTTACAAGGTGATATGATTTTACTTTGTTTAATCTTAAAATATTAATGATTGTCCTTTGTTATTTTAACGGTGATCGAAAGACACAAATTACGTTACTAAAAACAATACAATTGTAGTAATTATAAAAAACATAATCATCATTGCAATATTTTAGTCGTCCTAAAATTGGGAGAACACGATGAAGAATACGTGTTCGCCCTTCCTACTGCATATGGTCGATCGATACTCACAGTGCCTTGGTTCGAGCTCGGTGACACGATTACTATTGAATGTCCCCAGAGTGGATACAAAACTCATGTCAAGTTCCATACAAAGGTAAGCTCTCACTATTACGTACTCTGGTCTCTGTAGTAAGTCTTTGGACTAGTACTAGTAGAATGACCGCATTGCAGACAGCTATTTTTATAAAATTTAAATTACATAAAGCACATAGCCATGCAGGGATAGCTAAGTGGGGTTTACATGGCCTTATCTATTGGGGTCAATGAAGGCTTAAGTAGACACACAAACAGGGGAATTGGGTTAACTAAGGTCGTAAACCAGGGCAACTAGAAGGGGGATTTGAGGAAGGGGAGATTTCAGTTCCGGATAAGCTGGTTGAGTGCATCGAACTTACAAAAAGTAAATGATTTACACACATGTGAAGTCAAAATGCGCATGGTGGACAGACAAGGGAATCTTCCACTTCTGTTGCTTTCGTTCAAGGTATACCGATAAAAATTAAAGAGCAGATGTTAGAATTAAATTCTCTTTTAACTCTTCCTTGAAATGCATCCCGGAAAAGTCTTTCCCGTTTTCCTTTTCCCCTCGAAAAGCATATCTGTTATTTTGTTTGCTTCTTGAAATTTGTATAGAAAACCGCTTTTATGTTAAAAATATCATATTACAAGCCCTATGAGTAAGTATGTTAGTGTGTTAGCAGACGATAGAAAAAATTTACTTTTGAGTCAGTTAAACAGTAAATTCAACTTAAATCCAACTGATGATGGTACATTTTCATTTGAAATATTTAACATTCTTCAAACAAATGAGGGTATCACTTCGTCTTCTTGCCTAATTTTAGCTATCTTAAAACTTTAAAATTAATGTAATGTAATGGGCAAACGAAATGTTCCTAATGGTTCTCGCTGTGGATATAAATTTGTTTTTTTATTACCGGAAACCTCTACTATAGATAAGTTCCACAATTTCAAAGCAATTGACTTTTTCATTTCTTAAATTAAATAGTTAAAATACTAATTTCAGTAAAAGAAGTGTCTGTTTTCCTGCAAATTTTGGTAAACTTGCACGTGTTCATACTTTATAGAAAGCTGATGAGGGCATTTATTAGGGGATGTCTATTTTATAAAATAACCTCAAATGCCTCTATTAAGAGTCATAAAACACAGACATACAAGATAAATTTAAGTGTTGTCTTAAAAACACATTTTCACCCAACATATTTTAAAGTCGATTCAAGATTGTAGTCATTCTCAGAAATGTTGAGCAGGTTATTTTGTTTGCCTAAACGGAAAATATCGCACTTTAATTTATTTTATTCGAACGAAGTTGGTCCCTAATTAGTTGAACAAAAATATTATTGAAGTAGGCAGAACTATTA
Organism: Hymenolepis diminuta; assembly: GCA_900708905.1. NCBI lineage: Eukaryota > Metazoa > Platyhelminthes > Cestoda > Cyclophyllidea > Hymenolepididae > Hymenolepis > Hymenolepis diminuta. Next base: position 915,585 of record CAADRB010000019.1, read on the forward strand.
TTCAAATAAATAAATAATTAAATTTACCGGAATGCTGAGTTTAAAAATCAGTAAATATGACTATAAATTCTTGGAATGAGTTTTGATTATTTCGATTTACAATGTCCATAATTAGTATTTAAACAAAAGGTACTGTATTCGATAAATAACTCTTCGTTTTAAAACTCAAATAATGTATTTATTAATCAACTTATTATATTAAAATGAAATTTAAGGTCAGTACGCAGAACATGAATATCTAATATTCCATAAACATTTATCTGCAGCTACCAAAATTCCTCGTCAATCCATTGTAAAACCGTGGGTTTTTCATGACACTTTTTGATAATCTCTGGCATCTATCTTAGCAAATTATTAATTTATTTATCTTCTTTACAATCGATTAACCCGTTCCTAAATTCCTTAGACTTCGTGAACATTTAAACACTTCGCGATCTATATAGGGAGTTAATTCTCTATCTCCCTACATATAATTCTATCTTTGAATTAATCAGCTAAGCTTAATGATTGAATGCTTAATATCTTAAAACGAAAAAACGAATTTTTGTTTTACCAGTGGGAATATACACAGTCAAAAGAGATTTATTAATTCTCAAATGATTTGTTAATTAAAACATGGGAGCTACCTTAAATGGCGTAAATTGATGCGAATCCGCAAAATAATATTTATGTAAAAAAGATTTAAATCAATATTGTTACAATTTTAGTCATTAAATAGTTCAGGGGATAGTTGTAATCATGTGATATCGGGTGATTTTGAAAAAATTTAACTTTATAAAACGTAGACTAAGATGATCATGCCGGAGAAACTGGTACGTTTTCCCATTTTTATTTCTCAGTCCTCTTCTCATTATTCATCTTTAGCAGATAATGGAAATGTCTTCTTTCTCATCCATTTTGTTTAATGAAGTCTGATGGTCAAGTAGTTAAATGTTTCGGATCAAGGTCAATATACCCCCCGCCGGGGGGTATATTGACCTTGATACA
>CAADRB010000019.1:917316-963993 GCA_900708905.1 Hymenolepis diminuta
AAGATGCAAAAAGGTTGCATTTTTTAGACCGGGGGGTATATTGACCTTGATCCATGTTTCTTTATCCTTTTAGACGGTAACCAATAATAAACGTCTGCATCAAATATCCGCGGATATTTTCGCTCCTGGAACACCGCAAAATACCAAGAATGCCGTTGTTAGTGTCACAGGTCACTGGAATTCGACTATGGAGTTTGTGGATCACATATCAGTGAGATTCCAAATTGGGAATGATTTTATAATAACTTTAATCAATCCAATAGGGCACCAAAGAAGTCATAGACACCAATAAACTTGAAGTTGAACCGAAATGGGTTCGACCAGTAACTCTTCAAGAGCCTGAAGAGTCACAACGATTGTGGTTTAATGTTACTACGGCTTTGAGGCAAAGTAATATTGATCTGGCCACTCAGGAAAAGACTCAAGTAAGTAAGAACATTTGAAAGAATCCCTCTACTTATTTGTTTTAAATAGGCTAAAAATAGTGTATTTACTTTGTAGTTGGAGGAAGTTCAACGTGTTAGTGAGAAAGCCCGAACGAGTAAAAATCTTCCGCATATTCCGAGATTCTTTAAAGAGACTGCAGATGGCTATATTTTTGTTGATCCAACAGAAGAGAAAGATGAAACTTTGCAATAAACACTGGCATTTTTTTAAATATGTGATTATACATGACATTTTATACGTATTGATAACCGTTGTTTATTTGTTTTTCATAATAGATCGAAACTCATTTTATCACCTCAGTAAAAGGCTTTAAGTAATGAAGGTATAAATTCCTTTAGATGTTAAAGACACGTAATGCATTCGAGTCCTTTATATTCAAATAAATTTTATTTGTACAACTTATCAGTTTAGAATATAAATAAACCGAAATATCATATATCTGAAGTCTGATCTGGTGCCATTAGATTTATGTGTGGACAATTCTCATATTATTGAACGATTTATTTAAATTACTTGTATAGGTTCACAAATCCAGGGAAGCTACTCTAATACTACTTAATCCATCTGGACAAGGGCAGTAAACTAGTTCAAGTTGGTTAACATGAGGGGATCGAAAAGATACCAAGAATAAGGTTTGAGTATCTAAATAATCTCATTTTACTTGACTTTACGATACAGTTGGTCTGCTTTTGTTCTTTATATAGAGTTCACCTCTTAATATTCTAATATTCCTATTTTCGAATCCCCGGTTTCTTCCCGTGGGACCGTGAATGATTTCTCACAATGTCCGGATGTCACGACTGGTTAATTAATTTGTATTGTTGGTCAACCGCATCAGGTTATTTTTTTCTTCTAGTAGAAAAGATGCTAGTAGGATGCCAAGAGTTAACAGGGTTTCAATATGGCAGAGCTCACTATAGTCTACATAGAAGAGAGCATTTGCTGAGGTCCTAAATGCTCTAGAGAAAATAAGTGTCGAAATCAAGATTGAGCATATTAGCTAACACTATGTTCCATCATAGTAATCACAGTCTTCCCTTTTTGGTTGAAGTTTGTTTGAATAAAATCATCGCCATCCATCTTTGTAATATAAGATTCATAAATGACTTTCACTTAACTTTTCCGTTGTGCTGAGATTTATTGTACGATTATTATTACATTTGTTAACCTCATCTATTCTCTCTTGACTGTAGAAAGATACAGTTAAATGGAGTGGTAACCACGGAATTAAGTCAACCAATCAGTAGGATACGAATATTGTGGACATAATCTCATCATGAATCTAGGAGTAAAATGATGAAAATTGAATATCAGGGCATCACAGTTGGAACTCTTCCTATTTTGACCATGTGTACAAATCAATGCTCTCGAATCTAAAATAAGTAGAACTCGTGATGTAATTACTTAATTTTATTGGACTCGTTCACTGTTCCATTCTAATGCTTTTTCCGCAATTACAATTTGTTGAATATTTTTGCTTTGTCGTGAGTAATACTATATCATTCAAAGGAAAATATCTGAATTTATTTTTGCATTACGTCTAGGTTGGTTTTCCTTCTGGCAGTGACTGAAAAGCTTTGCCTTACTCTCCGTGTTTAGGTCAAGACTGTCATTACATTCCTTGATAAGTCAATCAAAAGTCGAGGAAACAAAACTTTGTTACTAATTCCTCAATGACAAAACAAGGCATTTATAGATTGCGACCTATTATGAAGAGTAGTCATATTCTAATATCCGTTCTTTACAGCGTCGAGTATTTACATTTTTTAATCATTCTATAAATATACAAAGATGAGCTTTTTGATAACTAAGATTTGATAATTTTCCATTTTTATTTATAAATCTGGCGATTTTAATTAACGGAATCAAAACGTATGAGTGCTATAAAAAATGCCACCAGATTTATGATAAAATCAAACCCATTAAAGACGTGGAACTGCTACTGAATAGCAATTGTAGTACTTGCACATCCTGATCTATAGGTCTGCCCGGTCTCTCCATGTATGGCATACAAACTGACCAAATCTCGTTCCTACACATTAAAGAACAAAGAACACGAAATTTGCAAATTGTCCTGTCGTTATTCACTTAATCTATTTCTCAAAACCCGGGCTGTCCTCGCTTAGTACTGATGCCTTCCTCTTTATTTTTAATCTCTCTTTATACCTCTCTCTCCCTCACTCTTTCAGTTTCAGTCATTCGTTACACACACGGTCGTACTTAACTACTGGTCTTCTCACTCTGGAAAAGTTATTGTATTCTGTTAACCTTAGGATGATCGTTAGTTTTATAAGGAGATTTCTAAGCCTAGTTGGGTCTGGCTCCTAGAGTAGTTTAACTGACAGGATAAGAGCTATTTTACAGGATAGTTTGGGTTGGGTGTGTCTAATTTTATGACTGAATATTAAGGGTTTTTTAATTTTCAAATTGTTCCCATTCTGTGGTTGTTCTAATCCACTGAGAGCACAGTGCTAGAATAGTACAAGTTAAGAAAAAGTGCAATGTGTACGGTCATAGAACGGTGAAGTCCCTACAAATTTTATTAAATTCGACTGTAAGTTTTAAGAATAAATCCACAATTCATATTCCTGCTTTGTTATTCAGTTAACTTTTAACTTCGCCTATTCAGCTGATAAATAGATAAACACGAAGTAAACTCATAACGTTAATAAATGCATCTGACTAAAATCCAACCTTTTCAGATGAAAAGTATCATTCATCGATCATTTCCTTCATCTCTGGGTCTCCCAATCACGTAATTAAAAACAGAATCGAGTATCTTTAGTTCAACCGAACAAAATTCACGTAATTCCATGAACAGAATTCGTCCCCAGTGTACTGCGGTTTCGACTCATATCTTCAGTTCTAACACCTGAAGATGAAGTTCCGGATGCTAGTTGACGAAGTGTGTAAGCATTACCTATATATCTCGATCTATATATTTTTTTAGTTTTCCTAAGAGAAATACCAATGTTTAGATGCGGGACCTCTGAATTCTTCCCACTTAATCTACGGGATCTGAACAGCTGTTGATATCATAACTGACTAATGACACTATAGTAGCTGTAATATTTATGTTAGTTGTTACACATCGTTTGTTTGTACACACTCGATTGCGCTTTGGTATGTCCACATTAAGACGGAATATGTAATGCATAAATTAATGTGCCACTTTTCACATGTTAAATTTTGCCTTTCACCTGATATTCAAAATAACTTTTCGCAGCATAAATAAGAAAATTATCCAATCACAGATATAAGTACAAATTCCACCTATAGATTCCACAATCAATTAGTTTCGACTGGAGGAATTTCTAAAATCTATTCAATCATGCTCGACTAAAAATTCTTTTTGGTTAATTTTACATTATTAATTTGTAGGTTTTACATAACTGAAGGATTCCCCAAAAAATCCTCAGTATTTTTTAGTAATTTTAATTTAATTCGTTTGGATAAAAAATCACGTTTACGTTTTCGTGTTTATTTGAACTGTTTTCAAACAATTCAGTTGGAGAATACCTGTTCAGGACTTGTACTCACTCCTTTCGCAATAACTCAAAATTCGTCTGTAAAATCTTATGGCACGGCAGTTACCAGAGTTGTGGAGCAGACGCTTTACTCTCAAACTCTCCTTCGTTCCTCATATTATTCTTTTCTTTCTCCATTTTCCCGTGTCTCTCTCAAGTTTTCTCTGCCGTTGCACAATATAATTTTGTTCGTTCTCAACTTTTGGCTTCCTAATTTGAAAACTGGTTGCCTGCTTCTTTTGAAAGCCTTTTCATCGGCTATAACTGAAAGTCGTTAATCTAACCCCCAACTTAATCTTTCATGAGATGTTTTCTCTTGCTTCTCTACTTGTATTGCTTTTCTTATTGAAGAAGTGCTATTAAATATCTCACCAATTGCAATGTTGTATTATTCCTATTTTCTACAAACATTCAGATAAAAATCGTGGCATCCCCAAGACGCTGATTGCGGAAAAGTTGTGGAAGTTAAACGTTTTATGATCTAACAAAAATTCGTTTTTATTTAACTGATTTTGACCTCCTTAAATATGATACTATTCTAAAAAATATGCGTACTTTGTATTTAAGATTTCGTTTAATTTGCCGTTGCTACCGATGCATCACTGTGACAGTATAACTCGTTATATTCCCGGTGATCTCTCGACTTGAAAAGCTCTTCGTGCTCGTACTTTCCTCAAATCCATAACTGTGCATTAATAATACCAATTTAAGGATTTACTAGGGGATTATCATTGCTTTCATTCAATTTTAAGATAAAGCTGAAACAAAACCAAAAATAATGAAGTTTTCATAAAGCTTTTGCAATAATATTCCAACGTTTAAATCGAACAAATAAAACCTAGCATAAAAATGCGGTCCGGATTATCTTGATGTAGAAATTTTTATTCAATACAGACTTATGTTCGTAATTGTTCTCCGTTAAATGATGGGGTTAAGTCAGGTAACTTGTCTGCTTACTTCTACTGGCAATGCAATATTTTCAATTCCTATTTCATAATATCATGAGTTAAGAACATATTAGTAAGCTGCATAGTTTATTTTTTCAACTAACTCCTGAGGTCTTAATTTTAACAATAAACTTTGGTGGGTTAATGAAATGCCATTTAAACCTTTTTGATGCTTTATTGTGACACGCAGATAACCCGACTATTTCAGTTTCGTGCACAGCCTTTGAATTAAAGTCTGAACGAATTTCGTCTTATATGTATATATAAAATTTAGACTTAATGAAAAATTGATGTTTAGGGCGATTTTTTATGAAAACAGTTCCATCTAAGTACGAACATCTTTAAAATTATCCAGTTCATCTCACTTCTAAAAGAAACCTAGAATTATGTTTTTATTTAATCGTATGTGCTGAAGTAAAATAGACCCCTGTAAATGGGGCTAGAAGTTCAGATACACAAAGCTCACGAAAGCATTATTTTCGCAATAAGGGAGATTGTTAAAATTTTGCACATAAGCTATAACATATTCAGAGATAACTTCATGAACAAATTAAGTCTTGGGTCCAATTAAGGCTTTCTAAGTTAAGCGTACGTGAGTTTACTGAAAAAATTAAATTTCGCTTGTTCGATATATATCGATTTTCTACCCTTCGAATATCGATCGAGTTAAGGATGACATTTTGCACTTGAAAAATAAACAAGTGGATGACCAAGAGGCATCTGCGAATCAATATACATTCAGCTTTATAGCTGCTACTTAATCCCAGTTAAATCTTTGCGTTTTCACAGTTAAAATCTGGCTACAACGTCAGCTAGAAATAGCTGATTTCGCTCTAGCTTTTAACATCAGATTATTAAATCAAGGAGCGCTTATTACTAATGTGCGCAAATAAGTGGTGCGTTAACGAGTTAATCGGCAGATTTCGAGGTATTTTACTCACACACCGTAAGTACGCTTGCAATCTTATACGGGTACGATAAGAATGGTGACGAAGACCTGATTCTACGATCACCCCACTTCAGTACTAAATCGGAAATATTCTCTCGCATCGTACTTGTATTTGGCATCAAATAAACTGCATTCACCCTCTAAGTTAAACAAAAGGGGGTGAACGACTAAGGCGTCTGTTAAAAGGATGAAGTCGAAATAGTTATTCTGCGGTTTTGAAACATTTGAAATAAGAATCGGTTAAAGCTCACCTTGTTTTTTAAGAGAACCTCAATTTCTAGGGAATGCATATTTAAAATGTGGGGGAAAATGAAAATCCTCTAGTCAGATTTAAGTTATTTAGAATAACTGTTAGGTAGAAATCTCTTACAGCATCTGCACAAATAAGCGCAGGGAATGCATATACCTTGTAATTTGAGAACTAACATCTACTCTAAATTATCTACTATGACGAAAGACAAATATGGAATTTTTATTTAGGGAAAACAATTGAACATGGGGAAAAGAACTATTCTATTAAGGGGAGAAAGGAGGAATCGAGTAGATTTTGAAATAGACGTAGTTCACTCGACTGTTGGATTCAGGTCATTCAGTATACAGTGTGTAATTCATAATTCCAATTTCATGCTCAGTCTCTTGGACTGCCGTGTGAATTTCAGTCCATAATGTCCATGACTTATTGACAGTCAGTTAATTATTAATTGTATCAGATAATAATAAATAATTAACTTTAATAATTTTATTTTATTTCCTCTTCTAAGAAATTGTAGGACGTTGAGAACTGATTCAATCTTAACAAAGTGGATCTTACTGTGTTTCCCTCCATAATTGATATTTCACAAGTCGCAGAAATGCTGAACGAAAAGTTTATAATTTTTCATTCGAATTTCATTATTTGTCCCCAAAGATTATTGATGAAATTCATGTCCACCATCTCCAATGGTAATTGACCGGTTGTTTGACTATGATGGTTGGTCTTACCACTTCAGTTCATTTTCACTTTGAATGGCCAAGAAAAGCGGCATGATCTGGCATAAGCAGTTCACATTGTCATAGTAGATCTCACAGGGCAGAGTTCACTCAAGGTGAACTCCAATAATAATAAATATTTTTCCACTAAAAACGAAAGCAATTAGAGTAAAATTATCAAATAAACTGGCAGCAAATCTCATTGTATTAATCAGTTTATTTAACTATATTAAAAATTTTGTGTTCTTTTAAAAGGATTTAATGCTCTCGACCATTTTTTTAAATTTTATTTATTAGTGGTGATTGTTTTTGAAATTACTTGGTTTAGATTTTTTTCTGAATTTTGTCATGAAGAACTTCCAAACTCTCTTAAACAATTGTTCTCATATTAAATCGCTTTTTTTCCTCAATTGTCTTAAGGATTTGATAAAGATAAACCATAAAGGCACTTAACGAGAACAGTATGACGTGTACGTTTTTATATTGCTTATGTGTAGAAAAACCCACTCTTCACAGTTTTTAAGTCTAGACTTATAATCCGATTGAATGATGCCTATGGTAACGCCCGACGACCTCCTTTGTTTAAAATGGACTTTTAAAGGCGTCTAATCATTTTAACGTTTTCAATTACATCATTTTTTACTACAAACAGCTTGCTCCTTATCAGTCCACAGGTTAAAATTCAAATGAAAAATACCTATTTTTAAGGAAATGACAAGGATTCGTTAGTCCCATCAAGCGTACACAGATTGGAGAGTTTTTCTATTCAAAAGACGTTAATATTAAATAGATCTATGTATGAAGTCAGGAAATCGACAGTTAGAGAATCCTAATCTTTTATGGGATTGAATATGGTTTACTCTACTATGGGCAAGATTATATATTTTTTAACCTTCCTCGTTTCTTTCCTTACTGGACAGGTCTGCTATTCCTCTTATTCAGACGCTTATTCTGGTTAAAACTTGTAAAAGTTTTTCCCATGGATAATAATAATAGCGACAATATACATATACCATCATTTTTGTTTTGATTATTTACCGGGAATTTCTATTTTTCACCTGCTCTCGAGAAAAAAGAAGACAGGTTGTTGAAGGTTTCATGTCCTCTCGATCAGAATGTTTTGATTTCGGTTTTAACCGTTATATATGGACTGTCCCTACAGAAAATTTGTTGTTAGAATGCTATTGTTAGAGGTATCTGCTTTTTTATTCTCACGCTTATCACCTAAATTAGTCATTATCAGTTATCACGTCAGTTGAGTTTTCGTAGCTTGAATAACAGTTTACAAAGAAGAAGGGACAATATGAAAGTGAGCTTAACCCTTATTTCTTAGTCATTATTACTAGAATTCTAATGGTCACTGTGATATATCTCTTCGATGAAAAATTTGGTACCATCTAGAAAAGGGATAGGTACGGCGTATTAATGTAGGTTTCAGTCGACCTACACCAGCCCGGTCTCCACGTATTCTACTCAAATGTGTTCACTTTCATTCCCCCTCCCCACCCCTTTCCCATGATTAATGACCAATTATTTTGAATAAAACTTATCACCCCATTTTCAAATAGACTATTCCTTGCGTTCGTTTTAACGACTGTTTTTCATAATTAAAGTCTCCTTACCCAAACTAAGACTTGTCTCTGCCTTGACGTAGTTAGTTTCTGCTATGTCGAACTCAGGATATAATAGACATGATACATGTGATCAGTTCCTTCAGTTTTTTTAACTCAGCCGTAACATACAAGTGAAGTGATTGTTAATAAAGGAATGTAACGGAATCATCGCCTACTCGATAAATGATACCTTATGGAATTAGCTTACTTTATATGCATACATGACTCAGAAATAGTTTGTTACACTCAATTCTTGTTATTTAATAAGTATGAGATAGTGATTTTAATGTGACGAGGTTTTACGCAAAAACATTGGGAAATCGTAAATAAATATGCAGAAGTACCGAGTAGAACTATGCCTGGGTTTGCTGTCCTTCGCATTTTTCAACTTGTGAGGAAAAAAAATATGCTGTTTATGCCGGTGGCGTAGCGATCTACGTACATGTTTTCAAATTCTCAGGTCTTGAGTTCAATACAGGTCCAATAAATGGCATAGTTAACCACACTAGTTACGGCTAGTAAAATGAGGAGTAGCAGAATACGAATTTTGCATGAGAGTGAACCCTGTCAGCTGCTCCTCTGCCGAAATGAAGCGTTGAAAACATCTCTTGACCTTGTTTGTTTTAAAAAAGGACGAAAGGCGTTCAAATTTAGGTAACTAACGTAGAGAATAAAATACGGGACTCTTCATTTACATTTGTTTCATCCACTGACATTAGTTTAAATTCATAAAAGCAGCAAAATTAATGGTTATCACTTGTATTGATTGATAGTAGTATACAGAGATATCAGCACTCTTCTTTCCTTTGTTTTTATATGCTTTCAGAATCACAATAAGTTAATAGTGAAATACTAAAGCGTATAAATGGAGATCAAATCATTCACATCTAAAAATGTTAATCTTATAAAGGTTGCCTACTAGATTTAACCTGTTGGATATCGACTATAGTTAACTATTTTCTTTCACGTTAATCACATAAAACTGATTGAATATTCATCTTTAAGCCGCCACAGGACCAATAACTCAGTAAATGCACATCTAAGTTTTATTTTAGGGGCTTTAGTGTTCTTGAACTTCGTATTTTTATAAATATTTACCGCATTTTTAAAGCTTTAAGTACAAGACGTGATGCTTAACAGATCAGGAGACAACATATAACTTGGATGTCACGTTAGGAAACTATCTAGAAAATAACTGAATGTATAAAATGTAATCGTCTTTAACTTTTAGGCAATTTAAAATAAGGAAGAGATTTACAGTAATTCCCGTCTCATAAATATTAGTTTATAATTGGTGTGATATTTTATTCTTAAAATTTGCGGTTTTTTGGTCATAATCTTTATTTCCATTTGCTTAATCCTCAAGGGTGGCTATTGCAAGGCAGAATTAGCCAATCAACAACTCAACTGCTTTCTCATTACCTTTCTACTGGCTCTTTCACAAACCAATCAATAATCAAATCCATTTAAAAAATTAAGAAGTTAATTGTTCGTGCTAATATTAATAAGCTTCATACTGAACAACTAACAAATCGATACTACTGAGTCAAGTTGTGCCGGCAAAATTTAGTAATCTGGCACTAAGCGGAAAAGTGACAATTCAATCTGAAAATTTAGTGATTACCCATAAATTTCTAGAAATTAGCTCAAAATCTCACAAGCACAGGAACTAAAAGTCACGGCTACAATGGTCACACTGAAACCACGTGAATTTGCTCGCATCTATATTTATAGTCGTACCTAAGTGCAGGTACCTAACAAACACTGATTACATATAAACATCCACGACTTCAAAGCAGTCAAACTGTCCATTGAAACACCTTTTTGTTCCATATGGGTTAAAAAAAAGAAAACAAGTCCAACCTATTAAATGCTTAATTAGTGAGAATTTTATAGCCGTATCAAGGTAAACAAGGCAAAGTTTACTTACACTTTGCAGATGACCACTAAAAGTGCAAGAAAACATGAGAGATCGCAAAGAAAACATCAAGTTAAACAAATAGTAAATCATGAGCTTTATTAATTCTATAAATGTTGTAAATTATCTCTCTTTTAAAACGAATGTACAGTGGAGTTGGGGTAGATGTGGATAATAGTAAGGTAAAGGAAAAGGAGTTTCGTGAACTTTTACAAATTGAAGGCAGATTTAAGATGGAAATGCGAGAGAAGAAGCCTTGTCAAAACAAATCGCATCGATACACCTTAAAGAAAAAAAACTAATAAGAATTAAAACAATCCAAAAGAGAGAAAATTTAAAAGGAACCAAAGAAATACTTACAAAAGGATGTTACAAGATTCGGTAAAATTACAATCTGACCTAACTCTTTTTTGTCTTTTTCATTTTGTCGATCTGAAAATATGTGTACATAAAGAAAAGAGATTGATGACTAAACCGAAAAATCCAAATAAGTTAAGTAGCATGCGAGTTAATTATGGATATGCAGGCGAGCTAACAAGGTAATGACGACAAACAACGACTAAGCGCAAGTGCTAAAGACAACTCACCTTTAAGACTGGTGTATCCATTTCGGACTACATAAGACGATTCATTTATTAATTCATTACTTATTAATTTAGTCAATGGATCAGGTGAGCAATATCACTAGATATTAATAATTAAGAGCTTGGATTTGAAAGCTCCCACACTAAATCAGAGGGTTTTGTGAGCATTGATAGTCAAAATAACAGTGCAAGTTTAGTGATTGGATGGCTTACCTTATCATTGCCGAAGATCACTAAGAGAACGAAGAAGAACATTGTGCAAGTGCCGAAAATGAGGATAGCGGGAAAGACATATTCCATTGTGGTGTATTCTTCCAGGAGAGCTTTTACATTATTTATGACTGTTTCTTGACTCATCTGAGATAAAAATGCACAATATGTGAGTTTCAGTAAATTAATTAAAACAACTATAGCATTAAAAGTTCAATACAAATATAGTAAACAACTGAATACAGTTGTTTCAAACTTAATAAAAAAAATAATAACAGCAGCGAAGCTAACTATGTGAATCCGGGTCCCAAATACTACACCAAATGCAGCGCTCAATGAAGAAATGATAATAACAAACCGTTAGGTCAAAATAAGTAAATTGTTATAAATTGCAAATTTCTCAAGTTTAGTAAATAAATGGTCAACTTCCATATCAATATAGTATTTTTTTATAATACATAAATAGTTTATTAAACAAAATAATTTAATATATTGTATTCATTAGAGCCTCACACTATTTATTCATAGCCAATTTCTTTTAATCCTCCGTTTTTCCCTATTTATTTATTTGATCTTATCTTTGCATTAATTCTCGTCATAACTCATCAACGTATTATTTAATAATGATTAAATATTGAAATAAGTGGAAAAGTTCTTATTTGAGTGCACTAATACATCACATCAGAGCTCTAGAATGCACACAGATATGTTTAGTTAAGCATTAGGCTTACTACCATTGTTACTTACAGATCACCGAAATAAACGAAGTTATTTACCGAACTCCTAACAATAAGTGCATTGACAATCTTTTCAATACAATGCGTATAACAAGTTACTCGTCGATTTTATAAATATTTGAAGTTATTGAATATAGATATTATTGAAAATGACTTACTTTTTAAGTAAATATAAAGTTAAACCGATGTCAAAACTCAGGAATTATGGAAAAAATTATTGTACTGTACGTCAACATGAAACAGAATATGAACTCCATCTGAGGATTTACATGAAATGGGTAAAACAGTAAAGTGTACGCATACTTTAACTCGATAAAATTTGATTTAAATTAATAAACAATTGTTTTATCTATATTAATAGCAATCCATATCAATGGTTCTTATTTACAGGGTATTAAATATTCAGACTCTAACTTAACTCCTATTCAACTATATGAGCAGAAACACTGCCACTATTGCCAAATGAATATACACATATTTTAAAAATATTTCCAAAGTGACTGTAGGGGTTTTGTTTACGAGGAGAAAGTGGAAATTTAAGTTGGGCGAAAAACGTTCAAAAAACGACGTATTCGCTCCTAGTCAAATAATTCCTATTGACGCAACATTTTAACTTTTGCTGCGTTATATTTATAAATAAGTTAATTAACTTTCATAACGAATTTGCATTCATTATAGAAGTGCGCTTTATGATATGAGTTAGCACTCATATGTGTATATGCTTAAAATATATTTGTAAAAAATATGAATTGATAATTTATTTACACAAAAACATACGTATATTACGTAGGCACTCATGAATTTCAATAATCGTTATAAATACCCATATTTTAATTCCTCAACCAACCAAAAATACCCGATTTTATGAATTTTCGTCGTTGATAATGTTTGGAAATACTTCGAAGCCTTTGTTTGGAGTCCCACAAACTCCTGGATTTGGGGCTTCGACTACACAAAGCGGACTTTCGTTCGGAACTGCTACGACATCGGCTTCTAGCGTCTTTAGTTTTGGTTCCAAACCAGCAACTACTTCAGCTTTCACTCTTGGTGCTACACCGGCCAAAATCACAGCGGGCATTTTTGGCGGATTTAATACTGCCACAACGTCCACTGCATCTCCATTCAGTTTCTCTGCAGCCGCATCGAAGTCCACGTCTTTGTTTGGAAACACTCTTGGTTCTAATACCACTCCATCTAAATCAGGCTCTCTGTTCTCATTTCAACCTGCCCAGACCACACAAACAACTTCTGGATTTCAGTCAGGAACTGGTTTAGCGTCACAAAATACAGCTCAGCAGCAGCAACTACAGGTTCGCCAATCTGTCGATGCTTTCTACGCCTCTCTTTCCCAACCGATGCTATTTGGTGATGAAAGGGACAATGTCGTGGCTCGTTTGAATCAGCTTCAAGCTATGCTCGGGATGGGAACAGGGTTTTCTGCTCTTGGAACTGTAAACTACAGCTCCGACAATCCTTTCTCTCGTTTCCGTGGCATCGCTTACAATGTTATGCCAACTAGTTCTGAAGCAGATGGTCTCGTGTGTATGGAGTTGAATAAGAGCTTTAATGAGGTCATTCCACAGAAGCAGGCTATTCAGGATCACATTTTCAGGCTTCTTGGTGGGAGACCGAATCTTCAACTTACGATTGAGGAAATTAGACCGTGTGCTAGATCGGGATCCAGCACCGAGATTGTTGTCAAGGTTGTTGAACGTCAGGCTTCTGGTGGGTGTTTATTTTATATCTTAAGACTTTATTTTTGTCAACAATGAATATGGTTATGTGCAATATGCCAAATAGTGGCTAAGGTGTTCAATATTCTAGCAGAAATGAAAGGATATTTAGATCTCAAAACCTATTATTAAATTATCATTATTTACTTTGATATAATGTCTTTTTCTGGTGGCATTTAAGATTATCTATTAAATTTATTGTAAGTATAAGTCTTGGTGACGGTATCTCAAACCGTTCTTTTGTTGAGAAACTTGCGTTCTGCCGCTTCTCTTCTTAGCTAGCATGTGCCTAAAGGTATCGAGTTGACTATATTACCCTTGATATTGAACTCCCAAATATTGACATGCCGAACGTTGGGGCCTAAGCTGTAATATGTACCATCTGTGACAAAATGTGGGCTATGTTCGTCTTGTTTCTGTATAAAGTAATATATTTACAGAAAAGAGAGAGGGATTGTTTTGTTGAGAGTTTTGGAATATAGTTCGGTTTTTTGTAGATTGAGCTGTGGGAACGTTCATTCCCACCGTAATATCCATTCTTATATTCATTAAAATTATGTAATCTAAATTAATTTAACCGTAACAATTATAACCACGATTTCGTGTTAACTTGAGGATCTCTTTTTTACCTATTAATTTACTTAAATTAACTTAATTCTTCAGGAGCGTCTCATACCATACCGGCAAGCGATTTGGCAAACTTCTTTTGCGGCTCAACTGTCAAGCCGCAGCTTGAATCTCAGCTCTGTGTTTGCCGCCTGATGCCAGAATTAGCCCCCTCGGCATCTCAGATCAATGCTTATTTGGAGATTCCACCAGCGGGATTCGACAAACGTGTGTGGCAACAGGTTGGTCGTTTCAGGCAAAGAAATTGTCTTGGAAATCTTTGATAAATTCTTAGTCTTAATCTCCTTATATCACCTTTTTAGGCTCGTGAAGAAAACCCAGCGCCCAATCGTCTCATTCCTGTTCCTGTGGTCGAATTTGCTGATCTTAAACGAAGACGTGATGAACAACTGCTGTTCGGAGAACAACAACGAAAGTCTGTGAAGGTTGGTTAATTTCTAATCTGGATACTTCGACGTTTAGCAGAATTTCTTTATGTAGTTGAATTTTTCGTCATATTTACGTTTTTTTATTTAGCACAGTTTGTTGACCTTATTAATTTTTCAAGGATAAAAAGTTCTTTACTCAATAAATAGACAAAGTGTCGGAAGAAAAACTTTGCCCTGTCAAACTAATTGTTCTGTAAATGTTTCACCTTTTTTGATCGTAGTTGAAAAGTGGCTAAGTATAGAACACTGAGCGTCCAGTAGTTATGTGTTTATTGCTCTATAATTAGCTGAACTAAAACTTGAATTACATTTTTTTTATTTCATCATAAGTAACCATTATAAATAATGAATAATGTTTCAATGACAAGGACTAAGCAAGTGTGTGGTTTTAGTGGGAAATTTTTAGGTTAGTCTTTGTTTTCCAACTAGGTTAAAATTGATCCTTTCCCAATAATAGAAGAAACAGCACTTATCACTTGTTGTTAGTGTCTTTGTTTCGATAGTTGTCATCAATTGGAGTTTGATAAGAAATTCTCTAGTAACGAACTATATTTTAATTATCTAGTGATTAGTCGTTCCATACTCATATTTTTCCTTTTAGCAACTCCTTTCCGTCGCCACCAATCTGCAAGCTCAACAGTTATCTAATACACAAAAGCTGGCTGAAATCAAACGAAAGCAAATTGAACTTAATCATCGCATTCTCAAGGTAAATATTTTCATATCGTTTTCAAACGCTCCATTTCTCTATGTTAATTCCATAGTCCCAACAATAGAGCATAGTTTTCGTGCTCTGCGTCTACTTAAATATTGTCAGTAGTACTTATTTGTTTTCCATTAGCTCCTAGCTAAACAGACAGTTTCGCGCCGTGCTGGGTTTGCAATTAGCGCCGAAGAGGAGGCTTTGCGCTGCGCTTTGGAGCACACGTGGGCAGAAATTGCAGGTCCTCGGGGTCTGCGAGCTCGTATTCAACAATTATTGCCCTCTGTTCGCAGCACGAAGGCGTCTGTCAGTGACACTGCCAAGAAACAACAGTCAGATGGTTTAGATGATTGCGATTCTACGTGTGGTGCAGCGGCCTGGTGGCAACATCCAGGTGTAGTGGATGATTTGAAAGAAGTAGGCGTCCATGGTTTAACTGTTATTATATCATGGCCCTAAGTTATAACTAGCAACTGTCCACTGAAAGCGCCAGCGTTCCACCGTTTTCGTTTCTCTTTATAAGTTAGTAGTGGCCTTTCATTACAATAAGGACAGATTTAATGTTACTGTTGGATTCGCTTTGTATCACACTGTCTGTTAGGAATTGAAATATGAATTTACCAATCTGTTTGGCTTCTTTATGTTTAAGATGAGTTTTGACATTCACTTTCCTTCATCAGTATATGAAATTATCATCAAAATTCACAAAATGAAGAATTACTAAGAACATATCGAGTATAAACATGTGTTTATTTGTGTCGTTTCGTGCGATCTAGCTTTCTCGAAAAATGAAACAGGTTGTTTAGGTGTCATTTAAAAACTTAGTTATGGTCTTTGTATTTTGGAAAATGTAAATGGAATTTGTTAATTGACAATTCCTCCTTTATTTCCCCAACTTTAATAATTTATTTAATGCATGTCGTCTTTTACTTGAAAAAACTTCCCGAATAATTGATTTTATTCGAAAATGTATTCTGTCGGCTCATGTAGCAGTTGCAATTTTGTTATTTTTACTATCTACAAGTCGATACCCCCAGCTAGGAGGAAAAAAGGCCCAAGTTCTCACTGTTCCAATGAGGAATTGTTACAGTTCAACTCGAACTATGTACAGTATAATGTAATTCTTAAGAGTTCATTTAAATAATTTAAGGGTTAATCGTTATTTCAATAGTAATTGGAAGAAAACGTAAATAAGATATTAGTTTCTTCAAGAAAAAGTGTTTAGTAATTATCCATTAATTATATTTTCACTTTGACACCATCTTTTTAAGCCGCGCCCTCCATGTAGAACTTCCTTGGATTCACTTGAAATCCTTCTGTTGGTTCCGCATTCCTTCTTGGCGATTTATTTCTTTTTCATGAGTGCTTTCGGGTGATTGATGCAGCTTCGGTCTACTTCTTCCCATTAGTATTTTCATTAGAGTTTTTCCATCAGGTCCTGGATGAGCAGCTGTCCAGAAATTCCTGAATACAGTTTTCTTCAGATTTCTTAGCATGGCTTCCTTTCTGTCCTTTTTCTTCCCCTTCTTTCTGCTCGTTTTTATAACATTCGTGGGGATATTGCTGCGGATTTTTATTCCGCTTCATATCCAATTTTGAGCTGGCTATTGAATCTGTCATTTGGGTGGCGCTCTTCTTTCTAAATTCTATTTCAGTCCTTTACCTCCTTGTTTGCTATACAAGTTGCAAATATAGGATTTGTATAGACAAAATTGTGCAAAGGGCGAATTTTCACAAGGTCAATATTCAGTTCGATTTTTGCAGAGAGTAGAAACACTCCAGCACACTGTTCCATTAGAAATTCAATCGATTCCTGCTGAGTCATGCCACTGTCCAAAGTTATCCATCCATTTAAAATTTCCTCTAACGTGGTTTATCACTTGCTTCGACTATTTTGAGTATTTGACAACAGACATCGGTTTGGCAAAGTTTTAGAAAATGGGAGACATTTGAAATGCTCCTTCGAAATAGAGGGAAAACTTTTAGTTAGGCTAGCATAGGTCGTCCAGTCTTCATTGTTCTTTGGTGAGAGACAATTAAAGCATTTTCGAAGACTTTTTACCAAGTAATTGAGGGAGATTCAAGACAATTTCGTCGAAAGTAAGATCCCAAATAATCCTGAGATGGATGAAATCTTGGGGCTTTTCAGTTTAAGGCGTTCCTAACCTCCGTAACAGCAGTACAACCTTTTTATCATCTGGAATGTCGGTAAGGTCTTTTCGGAAAATATCCTCACACTTTGCAAGCCAGTTAGCAAATTTTTGATCTGCTTGTGGGTCACAGTGAAATTCCTTAATTTGTAGAACCATGTTAATACATTTAGAAAACTGTTCTTGCAGCACTATAAGGTTTTCCTACTGTTTCTTCAGGAGAAGTTCATTCTTCAGCGTAAATTCAAATTCTTCAATTTTCAATGACATTTATAAATACTCAAGCTCAGTTCTTTTTAACCCTTCGTCGCCAACTTTTACGATCTGCAAGCAGATATTCCAAGCAGAAGAAGGAAAAAACACGGATTCTCGTTGCTATAGGGAAAAGATTGTCATAGTTCAATTCGAACTATGTACAGAATAACGCGATTCATATTAGTTTACGTGAACAATTTAATAGTTAAGAATTATTTCCAATAATAGTAAAAGAATAAAATGTTAACATCATCAAGGAAACAGTTTTTAATAATTTACATACCTTCTTTTTCTCCTTGACATCTTTGGAATCCCACAACTTTGTTTGGATATTCAAATGACAAATGATCCCCTCCGATTGTGTTGAATGAAATCAAAATCACAATATTAGCTTACATTCTAAGGAATGGCAGGCCGTTTGTTCGAATGATTTCTATTCCATGCGAGTTGGTAGATTTCACCATTCATCATCATAAAGAGGCTTTTCAAGTTTGAAACATAAGGACCAATGAGGAATTCATGTTTCCAGTTATACTTAATTTACTCGGGTGTTCAGTTGAGGGATCGATCTATCCGCACTTGGTGTCCAGCCTGTTAGTCTATTGATTAAGCTTGTTACCTGGGTAGAGGGAAGGTATTCTGGAGTCGCTCTTATGGGAAACTTGCATTCTGCCATCTCTAATGCTGACCAGAATTAACCAATGCGTCTGGCCATTTAGCGAGGGAGAAATGTCAGTGATTTAAAAGTGTAATGAGTCCCTATTAACTTGTAATCAGTTATTCATATCAATTATAAAGAAGTTAATTGATTTTTCTCTAATTTTCTTGCAGTACTTAACTCAAAGAACAGTTGGCATAAAGGAGATGCGACGTCTTCTTACAGAACTGAACTCCGTTGTGCGGATCTCGTCAGAGAAGAGGGCGAAAACATCCAAAGAGACTGTCGCCGCCACCAGAATGCCTGTTTTTTCGCCCTTTGGAATAAAATCAGAGCCCGCTTTGTAATACATTTCTGCTCCTCATCGTTTATTAATACTTGTATCTATATTAGTCCTCTTAAATAAATGTCTCCGTTTTTGTTTGAATACTTCAATTGGTAGGATTTTAACCGGGCCTAACCATCGAGTTATTCATCTTGATGGTTGTGCTTTTTTGTCTAAATGGTTGCAGTTAAGACATTGTTCGTTATTCTGGTGAAAAAACAATTCATCATAATTTATGATAGTCAGAAGCGACTGGTTATGTTAGCTGTGCTTGAATTTGTTAAATTGGTTTTGTTCTTCCCCAAGGAACATAATTGGAAGAAAAGTTCCCTAATCAGGATGAGGATTTAACCCGGGAGGTTAAGTGAATTAAGGAATGAACCTATTTTCCTATTAACTGGTTTCAAATCACCCGTTACCTTCTTTAATGATGGTTAGCGGGTTTAGATGCTAGCGGATTATTAAAGCTTGTAAAAATTTACCATTATCATGGGCTACATCATCAAAGGTGAGTTACACGGTTTAACCTTCCTTGCAAATTGAACGTGAATTGTTATATATAGAATTGAACTACCACTAACGTGGTTGTATAATGTACTCCATATGTCACGCTAATCCAAGTGTTTCAGTTAATTTGCACCGACGATAGGAATGACGAGCTTGTTTGAATGAAAGGAATCAATCACAATCCAAAATTATAAAAAATAAGGATCTACGTATTCTTATTTTAATGCAATGCGAGCCAACCATCCGAACTTCTCTAACTATCCTAATAAATTTATTCATTTTCATATTGGAGATCAATCTACTATTTTAGGGCACAGATTGATTATCTGGATCTGTTATTCAAATGGAGATTTTTGCATATCAATCAAGATCCTCCGACTTTGGAAAATCAATTGTATTAATAGTTTAATCGGTTACGTACTAAAGGTACAAGGTGGAATGGTCTACAAGGTATTCAATCTGCATCCATTAAGAAATCAAATAAAATAAATAAGAGTCTAAAAGAGCACGATACAGGGGAAAAATGGTATGTCGCAGATACATTAATATGAGACAAAATCAAATTAGCAAGCGGCTAAAGTACCGATTGAAGGCCGCATCGCATTACCACAGCTCTATTCGAAGAAATTGCGTTTCCTATTATCACTTTCCTTACTAGCTTACATAACCGGAAAATATCATTAGTATAGTAAAAGTGCAGATGGAAATAGGAGCAAAAATCATGAATGATTGAAGGTAAATTAGACGAAAATGTAAGCTAATTGAAAAGGGAATTAAATTAGTTAATGTAATTGGGGGTAAAATACTTTCTCATCTGATTCTTTCGGTCTCATTTGTCGGTAAATTAGTTACTAATGAGGTCTTGTAATTTTATTTAAAGCCCGCTTTCAAGAAGAGGATCTTGAAAAGGGACTCAACAAAAGTTATCAGGATATCAATTTCCTTCATCTATAGATTCACAGCGTCCGAAACGGTTGACTAAATATCTATACGTCTTTAAAACAGAGGCTAGATGTGTATTTTTAATTCTTACATTCAGAATCACAACTAAGGAAAAAATTAACTAGCCACGAGAATTTTCAATGGCAGAAATAATTCGGCCATGTTTAAAATCCTACTCATACTCTAATCACGGACCGAAGCCTTAATCGAGTAATTTCGTACCTGAATAGAATAGAATCCGGCTTCCAAACACTGATTTATCGAGTATTGGGAGCTAAATCATGTCACTAACTTGTCAACGTGTTACCTTCGCCATCAAAATTTATATAAAAATTGCATTAGTTTAATAACTTGACACTCGGTGAGTTATAGGACTTTCGCCTCCTATCTGCTGGACTTTGTTGACTCTTTTACCCAATTGGGTTTCAATATATATATATATATATATAATTGAAGATTGAACGTCAATCCACCACCGGGATATTGGAGTTTTGTCTAGATTTCAGGACCAGCGTGGGCCCACAGACTTATAAGACAGATCGGCCACTTGGAGATTCGTGGGATATCAATTCCCCATCAGGAGACAAAGCATAGACTTTGTGGCCTTGAGTTAAGTTTTGCAGTGCTCTACCCTTTGAAAAATGCCCGAATCTATTTTCCAATAATTAGAAGAGTTCTAACACCAGTGTGTAATGGTCATGTATGTGAAGTCGGCATCTGAAGAGGAGTCAACCATATCGTACACCAACTACTCTAATGCTTATTACTCCCTTTCGCATAAAAAGAGGTTCAATCATTCAACAAAACCCAAATCCGAATGTTGATTTGATCGATCGGATATTGATTATAAAGTGGCAAACAGTTGTCTAACAACAATGCTGGCATCTAACTCGACGTGTTCAACATATTAGCTAGACTGCATCATTTATCCGCATTTAAACCAAAATCCTTGTTAATACGTTACATTTCCTACTTGATTTAATGGTAATCCATACATTTTAAAAGGAGATTGGTGTAAAAATTTCCCAACCCCATTAGAGGTGTTCAGAGCATTTGACTTGGGTACAGGTGAGGGTAATCTGGAGCCGCTCCACTCACATTCTATCACCCTTGTTGTTGACCGAAATTAACTAGAACTAGTTACCACCATCGCTGAATTTGCTCTGATAAGCATTAATCTTCTGACCTCCGACTTTGTAGACGTACCTGTTGACCGCTGCATCACCACTGCCGCAGTCTTTGCTTTAATCTCAAAAAAATTAAACATTCATTGGAACGCATAAAAGGTGGTTTATTGTATTACATAAAGATGTTTCAATGACAAAATTTTCATTAATTTTTAATGCTGATGAATCTTTGCTTTGATAAATGGCTGTGTAGGATGTCATGGGTAAATGCCAGGCTGTATGAGGTGAATAATATGGGGATCCCAACTATGTATCCATTGGAAGATACGACTATTAAAAAGGTAAATATTTTTTAGTCAAACCGTTCAACACATTTTCAAACTGAGCAATGAGCATATATACCTGAGATGAGACGCTTTTGTCCGTCAAATCAGAGTCCAATGAAATACGTGATTCGATTTTCTCTTTTGTGGCTAACCTTAATCCCTCCAGTAGTGCTTGAAAACCAGGTCTCTGCTCCACAGAGGTACTCCAACAGCTTGTCATCAATTTATAGAGGTCGTCATCATCGACACTAATTGATGGTCGGCAGAGTCGACCCCCTTCGATACTTACATAGTTTCCAACTACCTCCTCAGAGTCAATATGACCATAGGGGGTCTCACCGAAGCTGAAAATTTCCCACAGCAAGACGCCAAAGGACCAGACATCACTGCGAGCATGACGACGGTTTGATAGGATCACTTCTGGCGCTGACCAGCGTACGGGAATTTTCTTGAAATTCTGAAGAGAGAGCAAATAAATGAATTATCGACATTAATAACAATACTGCATAAAAATAATAGAAGGTTTATCTAGGTATTCAACCGCTCCTTATATGAATCATTATTCACTTGCCTAAAACGTTGACTCGTTCAGGAATCGTAATAACATACGGCTACCTGAAAAAACATCCACATCTCCAGCTGTGAAATGGACAAAGAATGTGAGACCGAGTAAATTAAATTTCAATATATTGGAATAGGATGGACAACCACTCCATTTCACCAAGCTCTATGGAAGATCTGAACATTACGATCACGAAATCTAGGGGCCGACTCCAAAGACGTTAGGGCATGATACAATGAAGCATACACTGTTTTAGCCTGATAAATCCTAAATTCATGAAGCAGGGGATTTTTGACAATGATTTTATTCTCTACTCCATCTCTTTTTCACTTATCCACACTAACTCCCAAACCCATTAGGAGAATTGTTCACGGCACTTGGATAGAATGAAAGTGCCGTTCATGCGAGAAGCCCGCATTCTACCACCTCTCACGTTGACCATAATTAACCATGGTGGTTGATGAGAGTAAGGAACTTGATTTAATACAAACCTTCATATATTTTAGGCCAATCAATGATACAACGAAAATCATACACTAGCTATTGTTTCCTCAAACTCCATTAAGGACATGAATTTGTGCTGCCTCTTTAAGTGCAAAGGTGGTTTCTAACAGTTGAAAGGAATCGATTATGTTAATAGCTAAAAGTGTAGCTTGTACCTACCAGAAGCCCAGTAGATACCTTCAAAATTGTAAATTTCATTAATAGATCGCAATAAGGATATGAATTGGACAAAAAAAATATAGCATTCGAGTTCTAATGCGTTGATTGGGGAGGCCTGTGCAATTCAATAACTGAATTTTGTGTTTTAAGATGCTTTCATCCTAGTATCTGTTTTTTTCCAGCTTTTGATTGTGTTTTATTCCTAAGGGCCTTAAAAGTCTAAGACGTAATTTTTTTAAATAGCAAACGACTTTGGATCGGTTTATAAACGTATGATACCAGAGTATGATTACATGCACACATTTACTTAAGAAATATTAACATTCAACGCTACTGCCGCTCAATCACCTTCAAAATTAGGCCCCAATCGAACCCAATAAGGGGTTAAAAGAACACAAATCACAACTCGACAAAACTTGCGTTTCAATACCAAAATCTTCCAACTACCCCATGCTCTCCAATCAAATTTTGCATCTCCTTGTCCAGTTAGAGTATCTGTCATTTTCCGTGACAAAATATCAATGAAGAATTGATTTGATTGTTTGATTGGTTTGTTGGAATACCACTCGTGTGGAAAACCCCATATTATGACCGAGAAAATGCGAATATCTTTAAATAGTCACAGATCAAGAGATTTTGTTAGAATCTAAACAAAAACTAAAAAAACTCTTTTGTTAAGGAAGGTTTGATTAGAAATTAGTAAACACCGGCGTGGAAGCGAAGTCCCACCCTCAACGGTAACGAATTTTATTGTTCCCAAGTTTTATTTTTAGCGACAATTAAGATGTTTTCACCCGTCTACCACTGAGCAGCATACGCGGGTGTGTCAAGTCTACTGGTTTTTACTAGTTTTTAAAGAATATTAATCTAGAAGAATAAAAATTTATACTAATTTCTGAAAGCAACATAGAATTTAATATCTTTTATTTTTCTAACCTCAGTAAAGAAAGTTAACTTTTTACAACTTAGGAATAAAAAAATATAAATACAATGGAATCGAACTAGTAAATTTAAGCGTGAAACAGTAGTATATTAACTATTAATATTATTCCCTCTTGAGTAAAGGGAAAAAATATTCTCTGATAGACATCTAAATATCTAAAAGGTGGTAACAGTTAATTTGTCCATTTGAAAAGAAATAGTTGTTAAAGATGCCATCTGAACAGAGGTACATCGCTTACAATATAATATTTACTGCAGAAATCTGGAGATTATAGACTTGAAACCAAGATTTCTGAATAACCCCAGTTGTCTTTTGAGGTTCTGTCTTAAAACTTTGTTGTTTAAGATTTTTAAAAGCCCCGTCGTAAGCGTTGGCTTACAAAGGTGAAGGTTTGAAATCTAGTTCAAATTCGCCTGACTCCAGAAAGCTTACAGCCGAATTAGTCTTTACAATTACATGGCCGCTAGTTGATAAATGCTAGTGACACCGTTTCCTCCTAACGACCGGGACCTTACACGATTTTAACAGAGTGGAACTTACCATGGTTCATTCAAGGTGATCTCCAATAAAAGGTGGTAATTAATTATTTTAACCTCATAAAATGCGCTCTTATCATCTGGAGGTAAATATAAACGCAATTAGAAACCCAAATGTTTGAATACTACTTCCTTATTCAATTATCGATCACATAGATTAAAAATGTAAACATATAATACTCAATTGAAACGAGTTCAAGGCTATATTTAAACAAAAAATAATTCCATTATACCATTTTCGCAAACATTAAGAAATAGATGATATGTAGCACTGAATCTAATCGTTATTGGATTGCAATTACTTTCGTTGTGGAAAAGAGAAATATTTGCGCAAAATTGTTTTGAAGATAAAAAAGAGGTTAATTTATCTGGATAGTGGACTGTAAAAAGAAACTAGGATTACAAATTTGGAATTCGCTCTAAGCGTGGCATGCAAATGAATTACGAGTAACTGTACGCATGCCATTTTGCACATAAATTATAATTTATTTCTCTAGAGGGCTGCGTCGGAAAGATAACCTGAGGACGCACTACAAAAAATAATAATTACCGACTTTGATCGGTACGGTCTTGGCAAATAAGAAACATTTCACTTTACAATATACGATGGGAAACAAAACGCATTCTCCAATTTTTAAAACCAAAGTCTATCGATACTGATCGTAATTATTTTTCTGAATATATAGATGATCCGTCAGAATGCCTTTTCTCTCTAAAATAAATATTTGATTACACGTTCCATCAATTGGCCTACAACTCTTTAAATGAATCCAAATCTGCAATGAATGAATTCGTACATTCTACCGAACGCACAGCTGACTCACAACTTTGCGTTCCCCTATTTGACTGATGATATTTTTATTGGTTGTTCATCTAACGAACAAAGAAAAGCCAACTACTCATAGCGTGTCTTAAGGTGGTCTCGTTCTCACACCTCTATTTCTACCCCCTCAGAACGCACAATTTTTTCCTTCTCCTCTAGCTCCTCCTTCATTCCATTATCGTTGCCCAGCGGATTCTTCCAAAAGATACAGAGGAGAAGTTTAAAACCCTTACACAATCACAGTTAAGAAAAATTAGTCAAGACCCCAAAGTAGTTCTTGATTTTATGAGTCTGTCATGTTTAAAGTAACTGACTAAACGCTTCTAATCCACACAAGTGCAAAAACCTGTCTCAAAGGAATTTGTACAAAACACAGAAACGCTAGGCTGTCAACAGAGAATGTTCACAGAAAGGAAAATGTGCTTCAGGCATATAGACCAACAAAAACTTCACGTGACCGGTCGTTTAAAGTTTTTTTAAAAGGCCAGAGAGACTAAATATCATATATTAGAACGTCATACGCAATTTCAACATTAAATTCAGAGCGTCTATTGAGGAGGCATAAAAATAACGACACACTTCTTAACGGAGAATATATAGAAGACATATGTCCCGTCGATCAAATCTATCTTTCTCCAAATTAACTTTTTTGCTAGTGTCGCTTGTCCCAATAGTGTAATGCATACTATGATGAATATAAAGAAATGAGCGTATTATTCGACTAGAATAATGATTGGTCAAAAAGATTGACCCAGCCTTACCGGTAGAGCGATGAATTCTCCATGCGGGATGACACAAGCCATTTCAAAGTCACCCAGTTTTGCTGTAAGAGAGGCAGTCAGTAAGACGTTGCGGGCTGCTATATCGCCATGGGACACCTAGGTAATATAAAAGCTAGTTAATATCATCAGTATCTCAGGATTTCCGCTTTAACTGAAATAGAATGGAGTATAAAGCGTACTGCAATGTTTTCCAAATAGAGTAGAGCACTAGCAATATCAGTGGCGAAATTTAAGAGATCTTCCATAAGACGCCTGGCTCGTGTCCACCAATAGGTCATTGTGATCTCCAGGAGGGGTGTATTTCCATTTGGTCGGATAGAGAGCAGGTATTTTAAAAGTGTGCCTTGTGAAGCATACTCCATTATCAACACTGGTTGCTTTCCTAGATCTTTAAAAGAGCGAAGTTCAGCCATCAGAAATTAACAAATAAAAGTTGATATTGGGTGAAAGTTATTCGAAACTATTGCGTCACTAGGTATGAAAGTGGACTAGATGGAAAGCTCTGACAAATTATATCTAAGGGAATGCTAGAGAAAATGTCTTGAGCAAGAGAACGAAACATTTAATTGATGACTTAGTTCCTCCCCACATTTCTATTATCGTGATTCACTTATCGATTTTTACCCAGTTTATTGCCTTTTTGTATGCATGACTCATCTCCACGGCCTATAGGCGGGTTATCGATTTCCTCCGTTATCTAACACCTATGATATGAGTTTCACTCCTTAACAAAATCACTTTTTCAGCTAACTGACAAAAAGGTGCAATCTTCTCTGTATTCTTCCATAGTAAAAATAGTCTGTTACCTACCCTCTCTCTATCCTGTCTTGTGAGAGCTAAGCTCGTACTATTGAAAATTTCATTAACTCACCTCCATCTTCGACTGGCGTCTATTAAGATAGGACCCTTCCTGCTATAATTTAAACCAATTTTTCAGGTCAAATTCTTAAGTCTTCCAAGGAGATTACTCGGAATCAATTGCACATACAATTTTATTAAAGTTAGTAATAAAAAAGGGTAAAATATGTGAAATTTTTGAGTTTTTGGACATTATAATCTTAATGATCAAAACTTACTACTCCGCTGAGCGCAACCCATAAATTGGATGATATTTGGATGAACCCCAATAAGCCGAAGAATGGCAACTTCATTTGCAAACTCCATCATCTTCTCTTTCAAAAAGACATCTAAAACGGCACGAATAAATACAAACGAAAGCCTTCACCAAAACAAAAAAACAGGAAAATTCAACGCGCACCGTTCAAAACTTTAGCTACAATCTGCTTCTCAACCATTTTCTTGTCTTCTTTATTTCCTTTAAAAGTCATCGGTGCCAATAGGATTCCGCAGAATACATCTCCATAGCTACCATAAGCGATACGCTCTTCGAGTTTCAACTTGTAGGCAGATGGGGACCATTGAGTATCATCCAATTTTAAATACTTTTCCTTCTTCGAAACCACGGATTTCTGTTTGTCCTGTTTGGTCTTTTCTGAACTCAAAAGTGGTGCTGGCAAAGGCAGGGTTCGTAGACGACTTTGAATGATGTAGGAACTGGTGTAAGAATCAATTGTCTTCCAGACAATCTCTTCGTACGAGTTGCTCCGTCGATAGCGCCAGAGAATCATAAAGAATACTAGAAGGCTTAGAAGAACTGAAATCCCAAAAACGCCAGAGTAGAGATGAACATCTAAAAGACCTGAAAAAATCCAGATTTCAATGATAGGCGTAGTGCTATATTGATATATTCACACAGTGCATTATCCAGACCTACCATGTGCTTACGACTCAGCAAAGTTAACATAATCAGTCTATAAATGTCGGGCCACCATAGTGAGACACGAGTTTATTGACATTGATAGTATTATGTACTGACTGCCTGTGGCAGTACCAGTACTAATAGGAATCGGAGATTATTGTACTGGAAACGACCAAGTTTGAATGTGAAATACTCCACAATGGTACTCTTTACTGTTTAAGATGACTAAATAGGGATTTACATAAACACATCTAAATGAATTATTAGTAATTCTCGGGAAGTGGAGTAACACATCTTACGTTAGTAAGATTAAGTGGTCATGATTAGATTCCACTGAAGATTAATACCAGACCTTGGTGAGACAAGAGTATAAATATATGCTCCATGCATTCAGTGATTTGGTTACAGCCATTTTTCTACATACCATCATCAGTCTGAAGAAAACCATTTCTAAAATTTAACTAAACCCGATGGGCTTTGATTTCAAATCATTCCATGAGTTGATAAACTAACTTGTCTTTTAATTTTTCAACTTTTACTCTACATGTTTCCTGATTTATAGCTCCTATTTTAATATTAATTATCTGGAATCATTTTTCTAAACTTTCATTTCAGGAACTAATATTCTACCAGTTTCTTAATTCTCTAATATTCACAGAGGAAAATAATTCATAACAAATTCAAAATTTAGTTTGAATTAGTGCCTGCAGCACACTGGACAACACGCATGCCTGCAAAGATAGAAGTCACAAGAACAAAACCCATCAGCGAACATTCAGTGACATGGGTGGCCAACAACAGTGGAGGTAGTAGAATTCGAATTTCTCATCAGAATGACTTTTAGCTCCTACCCGAGGTAAGAGTTGCTAAGGCTCTCCTAAGGATCTCTGGAGGTTTTTCAGATTCGACTCACATACATATCATAAGGCAGCTTGTCGCAATACAAAGGCACTTATTTTGAAGACTCAGTGGAAGTATCGATTAAATAGATCTCCCGATCACTATATGAAGGCACATTCTCATGGTGAGTTCGTTCTTTGTCTCCAATTAATATCTCGGGGCAGCATAGGAGGAAACGACATCCTCAGTAGGACATGAAAATTCATCACAAAAGTCCATAACTCTCCAATACGAATATCGCGATTCTTTAGTTGTGTCACATAGTTCTTCAGTTTAAAAAAACAACAAATAATTGGTAAGGTATATTTTTCAGATTGAACAAACATTTGTAAAAATTATAACTTCACTACAGACATGAAATACCTGTTCTTCAGGACCTCATCAGCTAAGAACGTCTTGGATTCTGAAAAAATATAGTTAATAAAAGCTCCCAATTATTCGTTTAGACAAGAAATTTTTTAAATGGATCTTATGCTGGTTGCTCAGTGGTCAAAGTGCACGTATGCTAAGTCATAGACCACAAGATTGATGTACATCGGTACAAATGGGGATGTGGGTGGCCAACCGCACTGGTTAACTCTGGTCAAAAAGAGAGGTGGTAAAATGGGAGTTTCTCATGCGAACCATTCGATGATACTCTACCTCTTCTCATGGCAATGCTGTTGACACTTTTCTTAATGCTCCTGAGCATTTTTTCCACCTAATAATCAATCTCCTGGTTATGAAATAATAATAACAATAAAAGTCGGTTTGGTTGATTATTTAGTAATTTCTTACCTAAACGCTTACATCCAGTCGAAACCAGTTTCATTTGGAAAAGCGGTCCGTATGTACACACTACTACTACTTGATCGGCTTGACACCCAAGGGAGACGTTGCCTTCAATGGTCGCATCGTAAAAGTAGAGATCCCTGTCTTGCAGACGCGCCTTCTGTCTACTTGACACCTAGGGAGACGAAAAATTAATGATTTGGATTGTCATTGCTTTAGTACTTAACAACCATTATTATAAATTTATAGTTTTATTATTCAATCAG
Organism: Hymenolepis diminuta; assembly: GCA_900708905.1. Lineage (NCBI taxonomy): Eukaryota > Metazoa > Platyhelminthes > Cestoda > Cyclophyllidea > Hymenolepididae > Hymenolepis > Hymenolepis diminuta. Next base: position 947,004 of record CAADRB010000019.1, read on the forward strand.
TAGGGAAAATGGAATAAAGTGATTTCATCTTTATGTTAAAATAAAATAACAAAAAAGCTCCAAGGAATAAATTTTCTCCTTACGTCTTCCCAACCATCAAGTACTAACGAGAACTGGAGGAGGAAAGCCTATATAAATTCATGGCTAAGGTAAACCGGTCAAGATGCCGAGAAAGTCTTTGTTTGAGTGGGATATCGTACCTAAAGCAGCCAACAATGTCGAATCTCTAAAGGCGTAAATCCTCACCCTCAAGGGAATTCGATGGAAAATTGTAAAGTAAATCGTTTCCAATCATTATGCGAATGTTTGCGGGAAAGAAAGCAAAGACATCTGTGTTCTATAGACATAAATATCAACAACGAATATAAGGGCTCAATTTCTAACAAAAGACAAGCTAGGCTAAACTTCAAGTAGCAGAGTTTCATTTCCACCGAAGACATTAAGTTCAATTCTTATTTGTTTATTTGGGAGGCGATGTGTGAATCAGACTGACCAAGTTACCAATATCCCGGAAACAGTAAAATACCAGCATGTATTCTACCTGAGCGGAATAGTGGATAAGTAAATGTCCTCACTTAAAATCAACACCTCCGCTTTTCCTAGCCTTATAAGTAGACAGGTGAATATTAGGAAACAGGGAAGAATTATTCATCAACTGTTAATCAATCGATCAAATTTCATATTGTTGAAACAGTTGTCTTCTTAATTTAGTTCACCAAAGAACCCAGTAAAGAAACATTTCAAGGATATATTATTAAGGACATTAAATAGCCAAACGTTATTAAATAACTCTAATAAACTTAATGAATTACTAAAGATGACTAGAAGAATGGATTTTTTAAGTCAAATTAACTTACTAATAACCGCTGCCCACATTTATCCAGATTGGAAAAGGACTTTTCGCCTCTTCTAAGAGCCTCCAATTGAGCAAACATTTTCACAATTCCAAGGTCAGCTGGCAGCCGCATCACCTGAAGTCCTTCATCAAAAACCACAAGTAGGGGTCTAGAACACTCGACTAAACTGTTTCCATCCTTGGCTGGCGAAACCCACAAGCTCAAGAATTGGTTCCGTTCGCAGGCATTCAACTGCTGAATCATCGCTTTGAGAGATTTTGCCTTGTTCAGATTTCCATAACAGCCCTTGTTAAAATACCTCATATCAGATAAACTGTAAAGAAAAAAGAAGACGACTAACGACAACATCGTACTTCCTAAATAGACCTATTGAGTTGAATTATCACTTGTAAATCAACCGACTTTCGTTGCCAAGTCGGTAGTTAACACTCAATGTGTTATAACCGTTCGATATGGAGACGTAGCAAGTATAGAAGGTAGTTCTTTGCTTTGCATTGCTCTTGTCCACAAGGATAGTGAGGGTACTTTGGAAGCAGTGACTTCCATTCCCCTTCATGTATACTTCTTCGCAAGGGATTTCCGTTCTATAAATTTTGTGATTCTGCAAAAAGAATATGAATTTTAAATCAATAAGGAGTAGCCCAAGCATATCATGTTCTACTAACCGTGGTATTTTCATTGATGATTTTTTCAAAGTGTTTTCCAGCCGGTAACCGATCGTTGAAAGACCATTCGACGTCTGGACGTCTAGTCCCAGTAGAATTCACGTAGTAGAAGCAGTGGAACTTCACTGCTTTAGATTTAGATTTAGCTATATTCGAATACTCAAGCGGCGTTTCTAACATCTGTGGTAGCCAGTAGACCGTATCTAAAAGATTAAAGCAGATACCTTTTAATCTTTCATAACTACGATGGTGGTCTAAGAGATATATGGTGATTGAAAACTCTAATTCTATTAGACCTTAAAGGTATTCTCACGGGCGTTTAAATTAATGTACTTGTGCTTTTAAAACGAAAATTTTGGCTTCAGAGATCATTTTGGAAAGATCTACGCGAGCCCATTAGGCGTTCACAGCATTTGACTTGAATAAAGGGGAGGTTTTCTGGAACCGCTCTTAGAAGAAGCTCACATTTCACCACTTCCTTAGTCGGCCAGATTTAACCAGGACAGTTGGTCACCCACACCACTGGATGTAGACCGATTGGAATCTAGGAAAGTGTTTTGGAACACTCATCTTAAGAATAGGAGTGTCATTATGGAACCCCGCCGGTGCGAAATTCAAGATTTTCTGCTCCCCCTTTCTCTTATTGGGCAGATATAGCCACTGCTGTTGGTCATTCTACTCACCAGGTGTGCTCTGACAGTTATTGAACCCGTAACCTCCTACTTCGCAGACGATTTCTGAGTGAATGATAACTTACCAGTGTATACAGGTGCAGTAATATTCAAAAATGTATCGAAGAATATCTTCGGTCGTGGATCTAAAACCGAACGCAGATAATAGAAAGTCGAAATCCATAGACAAACAATGCAATAATCTAAATCACAATTACATTTTACGTAAAGCCTTATCTTTTCCGCGCAAAAAGAGAAGTTGGAAGTGCCGTAACAACACATGTAGGTTCCACTAGCATCAGGCGTGATTTCATCAAATGGGATTTCCCCATAGGGAAGTATAATTTCGTTGATCGCTCGGTTTATACGTCCATCTTGGTACCACACAAACTTCTGCAAATCATGAGTTTTGGGGAGGTGCGATATATTACATGGCATTTTATATTTGGAAAAAACGGGGACTTCCACGTAGACACTAACGCTGACGTGTATGACGAGTAATTGGTAGAGTATTACGTATGGAAGCATTGTCTAAACGAAGAAAATATTATGTTGACTGACTCTGTAGCTATAAAAATGGGAATGGAAAAAACAATATCTCTTAAACCTTTGTGACATAAGTCCTTCTAAAATATGAGAATACGAGAACACGAACGAATGCAAGCCATAATTCACGAAAGTTGACATTCAGGACAAGTACCGCTCGGTGGTCATTTGAATTAAGTTCATACTGAGCCAAACGATTTTAACTCATGAGCATTAAAAGGAAAAAAGAAGCAATTCAAGATATCCAGAATTCTTCGCTTTCAAGGCCGAAACGGTCAAGATTTCACTTTCTTTCCCTTCAATAAATGTTGCGTTGAAAGGTATGCATTTCCTCGTCCAAAATGGGCTGATATATAAATCGAACGGAATGAAAAAATAGACGATAACTACGGTCTTTCAAACTCGTATTCTCTAGATGTATGCTTTCTGCTGCAAGCGACCATGAAAATAAATATGAACTTCGGACACCTGATATAACAATTCACTCAACCGCTCTGTTATAGATTTTAACGAATAGATTGCCTTCAAATATTCTAAGATCGAAATCGGCAAGCTTATTGCCTTACCTACAATAATACCAATACCAATACAATGATAGCTACATATCCATCTGTCGGGATCATATTAGTAAACTTAACAACTCAAAAGCACTTAATAAACCTGATTTCAAAAGTCAAAATGTCGTCAGCTTAATGCTCTCTTAAAGTTCTGAAGTGTAGAGTGAAATCCGTTCACAAATCAATATTTCAAACCGAAATTTCGAAGTGAAGGGGAATGATCCATCTTTGAATCTCAACTTCAGATGCAAAGAAGTAATATTACTTGCTATACTTTATCGATCATCTGTCATTATGTAGAAACACTAAGAATGAGAAGAAATCACGATCAACAACTTCTACTCAATATTTAGACTAATAGTCTAAAATAACAAGAGTAAAATTTTCGAAAATTGCTTTACATCCTGAACTGTATATTCTAACCATATAAGTGTCTATAGTTTAAAAAAGAAAGCGATTGCAGTTTGAAAGACCTTAAAAATAAAATAAACAAGTAGGAGAGCAAGGTACGTACCCAAAACTATCGAGTCGAATTGACTTCATGCAAACTTGCTCGCCTTGACCGATACCTTTCCGCCAATCAAAATTCGCAACCGTCCGTTGGCGCTTTCCCGATCTACTCTCTGATTGGTCAATCAGAGTGAACTCAACTAGCCTATCACCATTCTAGCGTTGTTGACGTCAGTTTTGCCCCAGTGACAGACCCATTAACTTTGTCGCCAAAAAAGCTCAACTATTGTGTACTTTTGCGGCTGAAACTGGGATGGAGATGAGGGTGAGGGTTAGAGTGGCTATATGTGGTTTTTTATGAATGAAGGTGTGTCGTCGAACTGCATGTGAACAAGTTTAAACAAGAAACCTACACACTTTAGCTCTTAAGGATCGCGATGAAACTTTTATTCTTTAGATCTATTACCACACTTATTACTAGACCTTCTGAAGTTAGGCAGTTTCTATTATAAGCGGAATGTGTGTACATGTAGTGAAAGCCGCTTGTTATTTTGTCATTCCGTTAAAACGTTATGAAGTCTAATCTACAGAAGTAGTATTTTTAGACAGTCAAGTCTGAATACTGCTGGATTTTTTTATCTTTTAGGCATATTTGTTCGATGTGATTCGACTAACCGAAAATTGGGTAAAAGTTCAAAATTTAAGTGGATAAGAGAGTCAACTTGTGTAATTTATTTGTGCTTTTGCTGGAGGTTGTTAAATTGTTAGTCTGTTATAAATGGTTTTCTATCAATAACAGTTGTGACCACATGTGCACGGTCGATATATGATAGTGAAAACAGTGACTTTACAGCTATCTGTCTGGTTCAGGTCGATCTTATCGTTCACTTTTAAAATCTTCAATTTCCATTTCTTCTAAATATCAAAACTCTCTGTAGTGTGATTTTGAAAGTAAATTAAATTGACTTGGTCGCCGCATACCGAAAGAAGTCCATATGAATTTGACCTGTACTAGAAATGCCAAGGAAAGAAACGAATGTATAACCTAATGTGAATCGATTGACATTTCATAAAGAACGTGTGCACATTCTCAAAATTAAATTTTAGTTGCGTTTTCGGACACGTTTGATTTCATCAGACAGGATAATGTCAATCATAAAATACTTAACATACTTTTTTGCGTTTGACGACTTGGTGCACACGTCAAAAATACAGACTGACTTTGTATTGTCGTATTCGATCGCTCTGCGCATCATATTTTGTGGTCAGAGCCCATAAATTAAATACTTTCATATTTCATGAACGAATGAGCATTGTGCGTCTAGGTTTGAGTATTTGTGAATATATGAATTTCAAACCGTTAAGCTGACCTCGAACCGCTGTCCAAGAAGGCTGAAAAACCAGAAGAACACAAGTTATTAGAAATACCGATTTATATGTAAGTTTTCGCACTGCAGGAGAAACTTCTTGAACCTATTTTGGATAGAGACTGGCACCTTGGAGCCTCTCTGGTGAAGAACTCGAATTCTGTCGCCCTCTGCGTTATCTAGACTTAACCGGTGCAGCCGTCCCACATTGCTCACTGAGAAGACATTCATATGCAGTTTCTTAAGCCGATAGAGTTGTAATTTAAAACCTGTGACCTCGAGTTGTACATGACAGTTCTACATGGTTTTTGCATTCATCCGATCATTTACTTCTACAACGATTCATCACTATATTTGCTCTGTATTAGTTGCTGATAACTTGACACTTAGAACATTTTAAGATGGAGTTTTAATTGTTTACCACTTGTAGTACCTATTTACGATAAAAGACCGAATAAACAAAGTCCAAATAAATCCAAGTGAAAACTCCTTAGCATAAAAAATCCAGTAATACTATTAAAAGCAAAGATCGTAGAAATTCGGTGACCTCTCATGCTTATCAAAGGAAGTGTTTTCTAATGCAAATAGTGGATTAGAAGATATTTTCCGGCAGAGGAATCAGAATTCAGCCCTCCTCCTTTTAATTGTTTAGTGGGTCTCAAACCAGCGATCTCTGATTTCAGATATATGTGCATTAGCTCCCTATTGATCGTTCTCTCTTTCTTTTGATTTGTCCCCTTTCGATTGGGTTAGATTGATTACCACGTTAGTCTATGAGAGCCGCGCTTTCTAGTCTCATTGATAGCACCCACAATTAAAGTATGAACTTCAGAAAGAACTACTTTAAAATGTCAACGAAGTCATGTCTTCTGATATATTCTCGATAAACCTGTTACTTTCTGATGGCCCAATAACGAACGGCTGCGAATTTAAACAGCAAAATTGGTAATTAACCTAGAAGAAAGCCATACACAGCCTTTCAGATGGGTGAATTCCGGTTCTGTTTTTTTGAATAAAATTTTTTAACAATTTGTAAAGTCTTATGAAATCTCGAATAGACTTTCACACGAGACCCCTTTTTTTCAACTAAAGTATGGAGTCGGAAAACAGAAGCTCCATGTAATATACTTGCTTTTGGTGAGTTCGAAAAACAACTGCACTGAAGAGCTACAACAATTCATGATGAAAACACATAGTACTACTTCATTTTGATTCATTAGAAATAATGCATACGTTAATCGAACTACCACAATTGTCTGGACAGTGTGATTCACTACGCTTGAGTGGTGCCTTCAATTACCCTATCTTTTCGGTTCTAGCCTTAACTATTCCGGATATCGATTATTTATATGGGACAGCCATCGATCTTAAGAGAGTGTTTAAAGGCTTGCATTCATTTTTAACTTGAATGCACTTTCCCATGTGCTAAATATTCAACGAGAAATTTCGCTCCGACAAAAAGCGTCCCTCTTATGGGCTTCTAATCACGTGAGATCTGCAGTAATATCAGAAAATCAATTCATAAACTCCGATAAGGCATGGCCAGGGAAATTTACTTCACAGTTATGTAGATTAGCATTGGAAACAACATTTTCGGGTGTATATTTTGATGGACAGATTTGTTTAAATTAAGTCGAATTCAATTACCGAAACTGGATCAAAAATCTTAATGTTTAAAAGACTTTTTACTGTATATGTACTACAAAAAGGGGTTAGATTTCCAGATATCTGTGAGCTGGTTGAGCGGTTCTGTACTTGGAAATAGATAAGTTTTGTTAGCTTGCTAAATAAAAATTTCACGAATTCCCTTCAATCGTGATGGCAGGAGCGCCTGTTAGGGACATTTTAAAAATATGATGGTTAGGGTCTTAATACTCAAATGTTTATTTAAAGTCACAGTGGGATTGGCCAACCATAAGTCACTCATATTTATTTTGAGCATAGAGTTTCTGAAAAACAATCAACTGTCGTTCAAACGATAGAGATAATTCTACAAAATTGGAGCTTGTGTTCGTCAAAACTTGTAAAACGCTCTTCTGAGTTTTCGATTTTTAGTTAATTATTGATAATTGGCTGCCTTCCACTACACCAATTAGCATGATGAAATGGAGCTCTGGTACATTATTACTTGGAATAATCTTATGAGAAAAGATGACAGATAATTTCAGTGACAGACACAAGACGAACTAAATGAAAAGGAAAATTCCTAGAGAAGGGGGGGAGAGAAGTTTTAAATAAGTGAACAAGGCAAAAACGATTCAGCCTTCGCTGTTTAACCAAAAGGATAAAAGTCCTGTGCCCAATTTTATGTTCTCTTTTAAATAAATTAACAGGTAGTGATGAGCCAATCAAACTGACCAAAATTAAGTGTCATATTTTTACGCAAATATATATTTAATCATCCTTCCATACAGTTTAAAAATAAACTTCTTGCTCTTGCCATTACCATTAACCGAAAACAGTCGCGCCTGCAATACACACCAGTCCAATGAAAATAAATTTGATGCAGAATGAGGAATGAAGTTCACAGATTGGCATTCTTTCTCATAATAAAGTAAAATTCATCCAAAGACTAACAACAGGGGAAGTATCATATGAGAACGCTGGTTTGCAAGTACCTGCTTGCATATTGTAAATAGGTACTGACGCACCTGTGGATTAGGAAACCAATTTCTTTTCTTCCTTCTTCTTATTTCAAAACAAGCACCTCTTTACCATCCAGGTGCATTAAGGCCCTAAGTCAAATTATTTTGACCTAAAGGCCGCTAAATATAAGCATCCGCTTTGATCTACGCATGTTTCGGAAATCGTATTGAATTTCGGATTTAATGAAGTTTTATAGATCACACTGACCACTTTTCACTATTTTGATATAGCGTTTTATTTAAACTCTAATTTTAATCATTTATTTATTGACGAAACACATTAGGGTTAGATTATTTCAAAATTACCCTCCTATTTATATGGGTAGAAGTTAAAGGTTTAAATAAATTTAGTTCGCAAATAATTAGCGAAATGACTAGGCGCTGATAGAGAAGAACAGAGAAGGCTGGACAAAAAAGGAGGAGCAAGGGGAAAATAAAGAGGAAATAAAATAGATTTCCATAATAGACAAGTATAGCAGGTATTGGGATCCCAGTTCTTCAAGGCAGTAGTAGTGCGATTGGACTTAACCCATGTTTAGAGTACCAGCACCTTGTCCGAAACCGAAGCCCTTGGGTCCAAAGTGCTTTCCGTAACAAGCTAAAAAGACAAAAGCATTTATAAATTAGCGTGAAAAATCGATAGTTCGATTTTATTTTCGGCACAATGTATTTTGATCGATAAATTGGTAAATAATGCGCAAACTAGACACGGGACAGTTAAGCTAATAGTAATTTTGTTTTATTAACCTATTCTACGAAGAAAAGAATGAGCTATTTTTACGATAATTTATAGACAGAAACCACATCTGACTTCGCTCTTAAAAAACTTGGGAATTTTCGTGCATTAAAAACGTACTTTTGCAGTAAATTTCAAGATCCTTTGTAGCTAGATTGGTAGAATCCAGAGATTTACCACAAGTCTGACAACGGAAGCAACGTTTGTGGAATTTCAGCTAAAAAAGAAGCACAGAAAAAGATTTCATGTCCATATATATATTAATTATGTTAGGTCTATATTAATATAGTGATTAGCGATATTCAAGGGGATTTTTCAGATTATCTTAAGATGCTAATAAACGAAAACACGTAAGCTTTAGTTTAAACTTCAATTTTAGGAGCAATGATGTGGTGAATATTTGTCATTTTATCTTCGAAGACGCATAGATGTCATTTAATACGTTAGTGCGAAAGTTCGCACAATTCCTTTTAAATCAATAACCTGTCCTTGTAACCTTATTGAATTTTCTGTTACTTGTATGAATTCATGAATAGGGGTCAATGCATTTTGATCTTGATCTACTCAAATCTTTTTCCTAAAGCTAATTTATATATTTGTCGTTGTCTTATTCCTTGAGGATTCTACTACACTCAGCACACGTTCGAATAGTTGTAGATAACATTATAATTATTTATCAGTTTGAATTGAGATCAATGTATGTACCCATGTAATCTGAATAACCAAACTGAAATATCTATTGATGTAATCTTGTTTACTGATCATCTATTCAATGACTCAGTACCATATTATTGTGATTCCACAAGGTCTCCTGTATTACAAAATTTTCTGTAATAGGACTGTACTTTCGAAATTCAAATGTAATTGCATGAAAATAGAGTGTGGTTGTCACATTTGTCAACGCGACAATTCAATTCTCAAAGACTAATTCACATTCCTTGAAAGTTCATATTGTTCTCTTCAGTATTTCAAACACCGTAGACTTGAGAATAATAGTGCCTTGTTTAAATAAAATCAGGAGCGAAATAAGGATTGGACTTATAAATTACATCACCAGGGCAACCAATGGCCTTCTCAGCATCGTAAACACGTTGACCACATCGGGGACATCCACCAGAACTTGGGCTGACGGTTCTTTGCTGACCCTGCTTTGATGCTCCACTAGAAAATAAGGCAGAGATAATTAACTAATGAGCGAACAGTTGCTTAAAGCATATTTCTAGGATTCTGAACATTTGGAAAAAACGGGGAAATGCAATATCTTTAAGCTAAAGTTCCCCAGTTAGTGTTAGAAGGTGAAAAATGACGCGAACGCGGTTTGTTGTCAAAAAACTGTATGGTGCAGTTCTCTAATTGATTTAAAAAAGTTTGCAAAATTATGGTTTCGCAGAGTTTGAGATAAGGTGAATTTTGATCACCGTAATTATATGTTAAGTATAAAATTTAACTGAGGTTCGATGTTTTAAAAGGAAGTTCTAGTTTTCGGTTCTCTTCTAAAAAATTTAAAATCAGGTAATTTTCCAAGAAATAAAACGCGCGCGCGAATTTATCCATTTTTTCTACAAACGGGAAGTTATAGTAAATGACGGATCTAATTTTATTTTTTTGATTTTTTATGAATAAGCCCCATAACTCTGTGCCAGTCTTTTTATTTTTCAGCAAATGTATGTTGGGGCATTGGTGTAAGACATGATATGGAAGACTACTTAAGTCAAATAAGTAATGAGAAATATACTTGGAACTTACCTAGCACCTCCTTCAGCACCACCTGGTCCTTGAGCTTTCTCGGTATTGAGAACACCAGCTCCCTGACCGAAGCCATAACCTTTGATTCCGAACTCACGACCGTGACAAGTTTTGCAATAAAGAGTTCTTTGATGCTGAGCTCCAGTTGTGCTATCCACGGGTTTGCTGCACATTGCTGAAAGCGGTTCAAGAAGTCACCATGAGAAATACTAATATGGGACAGTTGATTGTGGGCATCTAATGTAAGGAGTTACGTTAATTCACCGCCCATCAAGGTGACAATCCCATAATTAGTTGCCACCATATGCTTTGACAGGCTTCGATTCTATTTTATCTGATTCACAACTACTATGATAGCAAATAATTTGTGATTAGTCATTTGTAGATAAGGGTCCGAGATTATTTCTCTTTAAACGAGGCCAGTTTTAAAAACTGTTTTAAGGGAGGATATTGCCATGAGAGAATCTTAATTGTGTTAACTAGCCTATCTACAGTTGAAGCTTCGAATTACATTCGTATACATTTAAATATGTACGGGTTTAGATAATTATTAATTTTTAAGTCTATTTCAAAATTTTCTGAAAGCATTGACAATACATTGTTTTAAGAGATGATAATTAGATAATTATTGCCTGATTAAAATAATGGAATCTGTTGATGCGAAATAACGGAGAGATAATTATTGAAAATTCCACGATTTATTAATAGGTATTGTTTAAAACGGTCATTGTTTTTACTCTACCATAACAACGAAAGTGTGATTATAACAACGATGGGAAAATCCATTGACGTTAATAAATAATCGGTTTAAATATACTGTCAACATTTTGGGTGATTTGTAATAATAATATATACATTAAATAATGGTACTTACAGCATTTAAAGCATTGTCTATGGTAAGCGACATCTCCAAATCTCCTCTCTTCGGCGGCATAAACAGCCTTATCGCAAGCTCCGCATTTCGAAGACATCCTTAATCACTGGGGGAAAATGTTGAAAATTGCTTCTACGGTAGCAGTGCAGTCAGTGGTGGTGCCCTAGCGTTAACCGTTGGTTGGACAGTTTTCCCTGCGCACCAGTTCAATACGTGTTATGTAGATCAATGCACAACCAAAGGCAATGTGAGCCAATCAGATGACGGCGTTTCCATGACCTTCTGGGCACATTCTTGCACTTTATTGGTTACGCTTTTTTGCACAATCCCGGCAAAATGTTCATTTTATATAATTGTTTTGGTTCAATAAAGATCAGTAAAAATTACCTAACAGAGGTTTAAATAATCTATTTATTAGTTGTGAACTTGTAAATAGTAAATTGACAAAAACTTATCAGGAGAAAAGACAGATCCAAACAGTATAAGTTTTATCGTTTCAGAGAAAAAAAATTGAATTCAGTAGGGTTCAGATTTACATAATTATGCAGGAAACAAAACGGGTGCTTACAGATCCAAAACCCTTCAGACAACAGATCGCACATTTAAGTTAGGAAAAAACGAACTGATTAAGTTTATCATAGAAAATATGCAATACAGTAAAAATTTACAATAAACATAAAGCGTATTTTAGTTGTTGGATGATTTAATATTATGGCAATTTATATTTGACAAATAGTTTATATTTACTTTCTTAACACTTGGTATCTATATTGAAAAACTCAGTTCAATATTTTAACTTTAGAAAATGCGCAATACCAGAATAGTTAAGCTGTTCTATTAACCTGTAGCTGATTTATTAGCATTGGTAATTACATGAAAAATAAAGAGATCAGAGATCAGGTAGGTAACATCAAGTTGATTGTTCCGCATCTTCCCATTCAGTCCAAGAAATTCTCAACTTTTCTTAATTTGAGGTGATCATCTCTTTCATTAGCCTTCCAATCACGTTTCTCTACTCACATATCCGGCAAAAGTTAATGTGATCACCGGTTTAGCGATACTAGATGACGAAGACTAACTCAAAGGATAGGACAATCACGAATTCGATGCATAAATTGGAACTCGAATTACAGAATGCTTTAATGTCCTGAAATTCAGGGAGTGAGAACCCGGTCGCCTAAGCAATGTCGAGGTAATCTAAATACTTGCTTATTTAATTCAGTTACATTATAATTTACACTATTGCTCATCTTCAATGGAAAATCAGTTCAAACTACTAAAATCTACTTATAGAATTGACCTGGGCGATACCCATCTTTTCAAGCTGTCTTGTTTAGAAGACTCATTACGCAAACCGTCTATTTGTCACTCATAAATTAAAGCAAAGTAGACTAATAGCAATGATCAAAAGAAAGACATCAACCAGTTTTCCATCGATAGAGAACTTAATTTGGTTCTGCTTTATTAAAAAATACCTACGCTAGTCTCATCTATCAGGCCATTGGAGTAAGAAGATATGCATGACGTGAGGTCGCATATCAATCACTTGCTAAAATAAACTATTCAATAACCTCTGAGAAGCGTGCAACCTGGGGCACTAGAGAGAGAACTGTACCCATCACGAGTAGGCGGATAGCCCAATGCATCCGGAATTCAATTGAAATAAGACTCTTGATGCCCTAACTATATTATCTGCCTTTTCCTAATTCCTCCTGTCACTCTTAATTGGACCATTTTTGGACAAATGTCACCATTGGACAAATGTGAACCAGTAGTTGAATTAAAATACTTTCCTCACTTGCTGTGGGGTCTAATTACAATAAAAATCATTTCCATTTACAATAGGTTATGTTGAAATAAATATAGTCACTATTAACAGTAATGTTACAAAGTATATTTTGCATTCGCCAAGACAAACAATCCATAAATATGTGAAAGCAATGCAGTTGACTAGTAAGCCATTTGCCGTAGCATCTTGGCTATTGAATTCCCTTACCTCACTTGCAAACAAATCTTGTTTAAACACAAAATGGACTCAAGAATACTGTAATATTATCATACATTTTTAGCGGTTACTATATAAATAAACCCTTGGCTAAACCTTAGTAATCCACTCAGAAGCTCAACTAGCTGCTGACAAGTAGAACTAGCCTCTTGCAGCGTCCTCTAGGATAAATTTGCTCCCTAAAATAGCTAGACTATGCCCAATGTAACAAGAACAAAGGAAGCACCGTATGGAGAGAGTTTGCTACCAACTATCGTTTTGCCTCAAAGGCAAATTCTTATATATAATTAACGCTACGCTGCAGGAATAGTGATAACTGATTGGCCGGGAAGGCCTCTGCACACACACTGTGCTTGCTCGCTACGCAATCGGTAGCACGTGCACACTTTCCAGAATGTTAAAACATACGCGAGATTCCTTTGGTCAGCCCTGGTGGCGTTTTGCGCTCCACACATTTTCCCAAATTTGCCACTACTTAACGTAATATTCAAAGATATATTGAACACGAAAATCATTACTTTTTTTACAAGACTTGTTAGATCTTTATTTAAGTATTTCAAAGTTAGAAGCACAAGTCGAGTTTTTGAATAGAATAGTTAATAGGGAACTAAATGTGCCAAATTTTATGAAAAAGGAGGAGAAAAAAGACCAGGAGTTGCGCGTATAAAAGCACATATGCATCAGCACAATGACCCCATTAAATATTTGAGGGACTTGTTTTAACTAAAACCATTTGATGACGCAAAAAATAAACCGGAATTAAAAACCAATAAGTGATATTTTATCTGATTTAATTATTACATGGAACGAACTAAAATATTTTCTTGATTGAATGTTTTAAAAATATATTCTTGTTTTCTTTAGATGTTAGCTTGCCTTGGTGATGGAGACGAGACATTTTCATTTACCTGAAGGATGATGAAGACCCTTCTAAAATTAGATATCAAAGAGGAGAACGCAAAATTAAATATCATTTGCGATATCCATTTGCGTTATTACCCAGATGCCTGGTTGAAATGAGGAAGGATCTACCTATCACTTTTATTTTACGCTGTAATTTTTCTATAACGAAATATATCAAAATGGGAACGTGCAAAGAAAATGCACAGTGAATATAATTCACAACCTGCAAAATACCATGATTATACAATATAACGCATAAATAATTGTCGGAGTTTTCAGAATCGGTTAGCTAACTCGGGCGTAAGCAGTAATAAAGTTGGAACAAGAAAAGCGCTACACTGCAAGAAATGAAACTCGTATTCTTTATAACAAGCGTTATTATTATTATTTTATTACTAAAGTATATTTTGGCCAGGAAAAAGAGGGCTTTAAACAGCGCTTTCACTTAATTTCAATTTAACTATTATTAAAGTGATCCTTTCACTTTGGTTCTAAATTTATCACAACGAAAAGAGATTTAAAATTCCAACAAGGGACTTCAATTTATGCTTTTTCCCATTTACAATAATTTACATCACGTAGACCTTATTTTTCTTTCTCCGAGATTGGTCTTTCATAGGGAATTGGTATTGGTAAATGTGTTTAAAAGCCACTACTCACGTTGCCACTGAGAAATTGGAAGTAGACTAAGCTGGCGGCCTCACCATCACGAAAGCACTTGTCGGCACGCGGGCCAACATGGACATAAAGGGAACCAATGAGAAGCTTTGCTCTGGCATATACTCATTTGCAAGCACATGCTGCTTGAGATTAGAGGAGTCACTGTGGTAAGTATGGCAGCCATTGTACTCCTTAATGGTTCTTGGGCCTCCTTTTATCTTTCTTATTTTTATGAGCCATATGCCTCTTCATTCCATCCTACCTTGTCTGTAAGATTTCCAATAAGTCACCTTATTTACTTTTTCATTATTTAATTATCTGTTGTTCTTTTTCATTCCTTGTTACAATGTCGTATTTGAATATCAACTTTGGCTTAGGGTTTAGCGGATATTAAGTTAAAATGCTATATTTTGCCTCGAAGGCTTTTCAAAATACTTTTGCCTTTTACCTCACTAATTAAATAACATACTATAAATAACCTTGACATAACCTAGTTTCATATTAAATGTGGCCCTGACGATACCCCGTGCCTTTCATTGGGTGCAAAATAACTGGCCGCCAGACAATTTCACATCAACCGTTTGTGATTAATTTAAGAAAACAGAA
Source organism: Hymenolepis diminuta (assembly GCA_900708905.1). Lineage (NCBI taxonomy): Eukaryota > Metazoa > Platyhelminthes > Cestoda > Cyclophyllidea > Hymenolepididae > Hymenolepis > Hymenolepis diminuta. The sequence continues at coordinate 962,292 of CAADRB010000019.1, forward strand.
ATAAATGACTTACTTTTTTAAGGCAAATTAAATAAGTTCGATAATTTATAAACAACTTTCAGTGGAGAATTTAGAAAATCTGTTTTATACATTGATTATTATGTATACTTTTAAATATATAAGTAGGGTAGTTTGTTGATCTAAAACCAGCCGGATTTTCGTAGTCACTCTTGTGTTTCCAGAAAATCAATGATATTCAGCTAAAATCTAAGATTTGCCTTTCATTTTAGATGAGGTATAAAGGATTTTAAAGGAGAACAAATTCCCAAATTACATATTCCTGGTGTCTGAAGGAACACGTTTAATGAATCCTACATCTGGCTATATGTCCAATCAGTTGGTCAATAGAAACGGGGTTATAATTTCTAAGTCACTTATTATGAAATTTAAGCCTTTAACATAGTCCCGAGAACGAGGAACCTGCACTAATAATTTCTATTTCAAAAATGAAGTTGTCAATATATAAAATAGCTAAAAAGCGAATACGTATTTTTAATTTCAGCTTAAGAATAAGCCTAAGCGAATTCCGTAAAATCTCAATACCATTTTATCCGTAATTCATATTTGTATGTACATATTGATCTTAAAGTCAGAAAAATTGCTCAAATGATTCGACAATTCTGGTGGTTGGCTAACCATTTAACTCTTACGAATGCATAATGTTCTGTAGAAAAATCGAAATGCCTCAATATTGACAGCAGTGTTTGACGCACTACTTTTTAACCCGGATATTCTAAGAAATCAGCCAGATGTCAGTACTGCACAAAAACCCAATTTAAATCTTAATTACGCCTTAAAAAATTTTCGTTTATCATTTACCAATATGAAGCTCATTCCTTTTAATCAATTCGCCCTCTTTAAGCTTACTAAGTAGCGAAGGTTATTTTTTAAATTATGATGGAAATAGCTATTATTTCAACAGTCCTTTGAAATACCTTTGAGAATCCCAAAAGATAACCACTGAATAGCCTAGGACAAACCGAACGACTTTTGCTTATTCTACGCCCCACCTACAAAATTCTCAATTTTTAATTAATTATTTTATTGGATGAACTGTTCAGATGATGGCATTTTTCCGAATCTTATTGTAATTTGTAATGAGCAAAACAGAAGAAATATTGTTTTCCAACACAGATAATTTCCACCTTTTCGGAAACCGATATTGTGTTAACATTAGTGTACAGTAATTTTGGCGACATTCCAATGCTGAAGGCATAGAAGATGATGAGCGCAAAGTTTGAATAGGTAATTGGGGAGACTTTGCGCCGGTAGACGAGCCTACGACTCGTCTTCACTGTTATTTTTTTTATTATTGACTATTCCTAACTTTGAAAATCAGTCTTCGTGTTAGTTGCCTTAAAACTTTGAAATTTTAGTTATTTTCTATGGATATACGTACACGCAAATGCTATGAACATTCATAATAATATGAACTATTCGACTTATGAAAAGTGAACAACGATCGTCATTTAGAAATTTTTCCCAAAATTTCAGTAACTAGGAGAAGAAATATTTGAGATCAGGTCACAGTGAAAAAAGCAGCAAAATCGACACTTCGGTTTATTTCATTTCGGGTTCGTGGGTTGGCTCTGAGGATGCGGCTGCGGCGTACGATTTTTGGGCACCCGATTGATTTCGGGCTTCTTGATCTGGTATGCTCGAGTTTCGCTACTTTCGACCATATTCGAGTCGGCAATGAGGC